>JAQGAV010004183.1:0-10816 GCA_034691345.1 Phasmarhabditis papillosa | reverse complement strand
ACGGAGAGTAGCC
Source organism: Phasmarhabditis papillosa (assembly GCA_034691345.1). Classification (NCBI taxonomy): domain Eukaryota; kingdom Metazoa; phylum Nematoda; class Chromadorea; order Rhabditida; family Rhabditidae; genus Pellioditis; species Pellioditis papillosa. Next base: position 10,803 of record JAQGAV010004183.1, on the reverse strand, counting down.
GCCAGATGCTGGCGCGGTGCTCGCAAAAGGGGCTCAGACGAGCGTTGAATTCTTTTCACTCCATCATTAATCTTGGCGCTGACTATAATTAACATAACAAACCTTGGAAATGTGATTGTTATTGTTGAGTAGAAATAGTGTAGCTAGCGTTCCGTCGTCGTAGATATCTGCTTTTCGTTTCAGCGAAACTCCAAGAGCTGATAAGATTCGAGCTAAATAAATACATCTGATAAGGCTGAGACTGAAATAAAAACTAACCAAACAGCTTCGGAAGCAAAAGTTGGATATTTTCACCAGGATTAGCAGACATCGATTGAAGCAGCTGGTTCACTGTAGGACGGAATTTCGTAAGGGTAACGAGGAAATTGAGAGTCTGAAATTAGATAAATAAATCATCAAAAGAGCGAGACATCAACGGACAAAGAAAATTGTCTCTGCATTATTTGGAGCTAATTGAGCTGCTGCCTCTGGTGCACAATCTGCTTACTTCTCCGTCGTAGGTGTCAACGCTGGAGTACCGAAGATTCAAGGACCAGCGCCACCTGTCGCACGTCGTGTTACTTTTTTGCCGCTGCTGGACAATATAACACTGCTGTTGCAGCAGGAAAAAGATCCAGTAAGACGACTGTAGGCCCCAAGTTCGGAGCCCTAGCTACGGGTTCATCAACTGTAAGTGCGAGCAATAACTTGATCTAATGTGTTGGGTTCCTTCACCAGGACTGCCGTAGGAGAATACCTGTAGTTTTTGTCATTTGTGCGTTCTCCATCACTGTAGTCGGATAAATCCCTGTAACTCTTGCCACGGGTTCCTTCTCCATGATTGTTGTCGGAGCAATCCGTGTAGCTTTTGCCATGGGAGCGTTTTCCATGACTGCAGTCGGATCAATCCCTGTAACTCTTGCCACGGATTCCTTCTCCATGATTGCTGTCGGAGCAATCCGTGTACCTTTTGCCATGGATTCGTTTACCATGACTGCAGTCGGATCAATTTCGGTAGCTCTTACCAGGGGTTTGTTTACCACGACTACCGTCGGAGTAATCCACGGGTTGCTTCACCATGACTGCCGTCGGAGCAGTCCCTGTAGCTTTTGCCATGGATTCGTTTACCATGACTGCAGTCGGATGAATCTCGGTAGCTCTTGGCAGGGGTTCGTTTACCAAGACTGCCGTTGGAGCAATCCACGGGTTCCTTCACCGTGACTGCCGTCGGAGTAATCCCTGTAACTCTTGCCATGGACTCGTTTACCATGACTGCCGTCGGTCGGAGCAATCCACGGGTTCGTTTACCATGACTGCAGTCGGATCAATCTCGGTAGCTCTTTCCATGGGTTCGTTTACCATGACTGCCGTCGGTCGGAGCAATCCACGGGTTCCTTCACCATGACTGCCGTCGGAGCAATCCCTGTAGCTTTAGCCAGGGGTTCGTTTACCATGACTGCCTTCGGAGCAATCCAGGGGTTCCTTCACCATGACTGCAGTCGGATCAATCTCGATAGCTCTTGGCAGGGGTTCCTTCAGCATGACTGCCGTCGGAGCAATCCCTGTAGCTCTTGGCAGGGGTTCCTTCAGCATGACTGCCGTCGGAGCAATCCCTGTAACTCTTGCCAGGGGTTCGTTTACCATGACTGCAGTCGGATCAATCCCTGTGACTCTCGCAGCGGTTCGTTTACCATGACTGCCGTCGGATATGCCTGTAGCTGCTGCTGCTGGAGAAGGTAAATACTGACCACTTTTGGAGTAGGCAATAACTGGCCTCGATTCCTTTTAAGAGCATTCTACATATGGTATAAAATGATTTTCGGGAAAAAAACTGAGCTACTGACTTGTCCCCTTTCAAATTTCCCTTTACAGAAGTTCCAGGGCTTCCCATATCCACACTCTGAGACTATACTCACATTTGCTGTAACGGGATGCACATTGCCATCTTCCGGAATGAACTTGTTGGCATCATTCCTAAGTCCTTCTACAAATTCATTAATATGAGTGGAGGCATTGACACGGATCAGACGAAGAAGTGATTCGAACGGGACATCACCCATGGCGTTCTGAAAACATATGACTATAACCTGAATAATTAAGCTTATTACTCACTGCAGCAAGATTATGGAGCCTAGTCTGGTTCTTGGAGAGAAATCTAAGTAGTGGTAGAAGTGGAATCAGACCGCCGTCACTTTCCTGCACCACCCGATGAACATGACGGATTACATGTGAGAGCGGTTTTGAGATTACCTCTCGGAATACCTTAAATAAACGGGTCAAACAAACTTATAAATGAATATGTTATATTACTGTTCATTGATTTCTGTTCTCGATAAACACTACCTGAGCTCTCTTGGATGTATCCGGAATCGTCTTCTGCATAATGTTTTCTTCCAGCTCCAGGAGAGCCAGCAATGCTCCCAGAATCAATAGAGCTCCATTCTCCGAAGCACCTCCCATCTCAGAACCGTCCTTTTTGTCAATTCGCTCAGCTCGACTCATTTTCTTTGCACTAGAAAAAGAAAATAAATTACAAAATCAACAGGTTCATTACAGTTCATATAGTTTCTTAATGAATTTGAATAGCAAATTCATTTTCGGATTTTTGCAGTAACAAAAATTCAATAAACTTATGTTTTTTACAGGATTACAAGAAGAAATTTTATTAACAATATAATTCGTTGAATGTACTCAGCTGTGCAAATATATTTCCTGTCGGTTTAACTAGCAATCGACTTATTTAAAGCTTATTTTATTAGGTAGAGGCTACCATACTCACTGTTTTAACACTGAAGTTCTTGAATGCGGTCTGTTTGCTTCAATATGGTAATGTTGATCTACAGCCATAATAGTCTTCATCATGTTTTCGCCTCTGAAAACAGTTATTTGTCACTATTATATTATTTTATTATATAACATTGTATCTGCCGCCATAATACTTACCTAATTTCGGAGTAGCTATTCAGGAAACGAGATCTTCCTCTCTTGAGAAGCCACTGTCCTAACTTAATTATTTCATCGAGGTTGGTTAATGTCTTGATTTCCTTGGCTCTTGTAGACAAAAGTTCTAAAGTACAAAAACTGAAAATAGATCAACATATCATAATTACCGTAGTGATCATCCAAGCAGTCTTTCAAAACAGACGGTACGGCAGGCATCGTGTTCCTTTGTAGAAGACTGCGGTATTCCTTTTCCAGTTGAGAAAATCCCGTCTCCAGAGTGATTTTCTGAAAGATTTTCGATCAATCCAAGAAGTTGCACAAAAGCGTCCATGATTTTGAAAACAATTTATAGGAGTAACTTCAAGGAGTAATCGGTCTAATAAGATTGAAATACGGTTTGGAACGTTCATTCGATTGAATGATACCTTCATAAGCTTGTTTTCCATTTCAAAAACTAAGTGCAATGTACGAACCATATTCTCGCTTTGCTTCTGGTAGTTGGGATGTGACTCGAAGAATTGAATTGCCTGCTGCAGACTCTCCATATTTTCCAGGTAGGCATTCATATTGAGTGATGGAGCTCCGTCTCTGTAATGAAGACACATAATATGAAATACAGAAAGAGCTAACCTTATGCTATTCTCCAATTCGCTAGTTTTTCCATAAAATTGAATAGTTGCGTCGATTGTGTTGATTAGTCGTTGTATATCTGAAGAAGTTCGGGTTGCAAACCACAAAAATGGGGATTAAAATCTAGCACCAAAGTCACTGTAAAAGCTTATGGCTAGGATCGGAAAACGGTAGTCCGGTATTTTTTCGGAGGATCCAATGAAAATATAAGCTTTGGCATTAAATATAAGTAAAAATTATAAATAAATAAATTAAAACTAACTATGCTGTTTAACTTGGAGTCTTCCGTTAATTTCGTGCATTGGCAATACATTTTCCTCCAGTGAAACTAATCTTTTGTGGAACTTGTCTATTATTGTTTCTATTCCTTCGCGAATTTGTCCACTTCGATGAACGTTGGATTTAAACTGCTTCAACCATTCTTCTTGCTGAAATAGTAGCTGTGGAACAAAGAGAACAGTGAATCTCTAGCTGCATTACATGAAATTTTCATTTGCAAATATACTAAAAATAATGCAAATATACTCTTTGTTATATACTAAAGATGCTAATTGCAAGTATTTACACAAGATACATACATGTTGCAGCTTTTTATTAATGATTTCAGCATTTGTATTGTGCATCGTGGCTAGAAACACGGGGCATTAAATGAAGATGATCACAACAAGGAGGCCTAAAATGGAACTATGACTAATAAACCGAGCAATATCAGTAACTGGAAGTAGAAAAACAACCAATATAACGTTTATTGTTCACAAAATAAAAAATATTGTACCACCGCGATGTTTAAAATTCGTCGGCGTACACTAAGATTCAAAGACCGCAACCTGTTGAACAGTCATTTTCTGTCGTTTAAGAAAAGACCAGCGGTTTTGGACCTTTTGGCACATATGGCACAATAGAGCCCACTCGCAGGTTTTGGCACTTCGCCTAACCGATGAGTTATTTCACTATTTATAAAATTTGTCATTCATATTTACTTTAACTTTTAAAATTTATTATTATTATTATTCAACATCTTGTGAGACAGAAAAGTAATTCTTCCATTATATTCCATATGCAGAGCTAGTAGACGTGCGGCCGACCCTTGCCACACGTGTCCATGTGGAATAACAGACTAAAGATTGTTTCTAATGTTTAACGACAAGAGTAAGTATTCACTAGTAGTAATGGAGCACATACCACCCCTAAGGAATATGATACATGAAGGTAAGCAGGTTACTATCTTACGGTAGATAGATGGAAATAGAAAACTGCCTTTGGAAGTGTAACTAACTGCTTAACAACAAACACGCTTAAAAAATAAAGAGCACAAAAGAAATGTATAAGAATAATAAGTAATATAAACAAGGATGAGTTGTATTTTTCAGCAGCGGAATAGGAATAGGAATAGGAGTGAATCATTTATTAGTAAAACCCGCGCCTTATAAAGCGTTGTATAACAAGAATACAAGAGATCACAGAATACCACTGGGCCTTTCTGAGAAGGGAGCCAGGGTGGATTCGGAGGGAGTATTCCATTCCACAACTCCTCCTCCATTCGATTGGTTTGAATCATCGTGTTCTTGTTGGTTTGAGTTGGAGTTTGTTCTTCACCGGCTCACTTAACTTCTTGTTTCTGCCACTTGGATTCATCAGGCTTTCCTCGGCTGGTTCTCACGGCTACACTTGTCTTGGATCCATCGGCTACCACTTTGAACTACATCTATATCCATTACTCAGTCAGTACGGTGAGGTGCATCTAACCGAAGCTTTGAGGGGTTCCAGGACCATCTCCTCCTCCGGCTGACGGCTCCTTCAATTAGACCAGCAACCCTTTGCTTTGAATTCGAGCTGGACTACATCCTAGGGTCGCTCAACCCTGGACGCTGCATACTTCTTGAGCGCTTGTGCTTCGGCGACTTCTTCCATTGTTTACCAGCTTTGGGTCCAGGGGGACTCCTCCATCCAGCGGCTTGTTGGGCTGCAACTGATCGCCAGTTGTATTCTTCCCCCTTATAAAGCGTTGGATAACAAGAAAGCAGGAGATCACAGAATACCACTGGGCCTTTCTGAGAAAGGAGCCAGGGTGGATTCGGAGGGAGTATTCCATTCCACAAATGGATGGAACTTACATTCATGACCATACGAGGGGAAGCGACCCGTTCCCGGAAATAAAAACCGGGACCCAATGATCCCAACCCTGTTTAATATAGTTATAGAACTACTTATAAAGAAAATACTAACTTATTAGAAGGTATTCCTTTTGACCAAAGTGAAATATCACTGCTTGCATTCAATGATGATTTGGTGTTAATAGCAAAGAATGTGGGAAAGGCACAACAAGACCGCTCCAGCGTAACTACCGCCGTCACTTACCTGCTAGCGCTTCGTCCGTCGACTATATGAGGTATAATAAGAAATATAGTTTATCTCATGACCTAGGTTTCCAGCGCGGTATCACGATCGGGCCGCTGTGTTATAAATAATTTAAGTACTTTTGGAGAAAACGCCCCACATTAACCGATTTTACTTTCATTTTATGGAAAAAAGTATTTGACAACCGCGCTGTTAAAAACTCACATCGGCGCACCCTAAAACTGAAAGACTGAGTATTTGTTAGAGACAGACGAGTACCTCTAGGAAATTTTCAGTGATGCCGGAATGTATCTTATATATCATAACCAAGGATGCGTATAGATAGTCCGGCCTGCTTGGTTCAACCGTAATTCCAAAATTGAGCAGAAGTAAATGGTTTATAGTGTTTCTGACGGTTTTGGTAAATAATGGGACGGCCGAAACAGGCCGGCCTAGCTCCGCCTCCTTAAAATGTGGGCCTGGCTTGGCCTAGAAGCAAACAGAATCTTTATCATTTGCATATATGACCTATGTAGTATTCAAAATCCAGTTTCCGTGTATCGTTTTTCATTCAATTTTGCCTCAAAGTGTTATTTTTCTTCTATATCAACTTAACCTATCAGATGATGTAATGACAATATTATTGAAATGCTAAGATTTAAGGATTGCAGTTTCAAACGTTTCTGTCTTTTCTAAATGTATTTTGAAATCTATTCATCTTTTGAGAACTTCTGAATTATATCATATTGATGACTATTAAAATGGTAATTAGACCGTTGAGCGAACAGCTTCCTCAAGTTTTAGCGGATCGCTCACTTTATTTACTTTACACTGCAAAACTAGCTGCTGTTCACTAGGTTCTCATCTCTGTGCATGTAATTTCTCAGCTCTTTTTTTGACCGTAATTTGTTGAAATTTAATTTTTAGGAACCAATAAACCACTAATTTTATCTTTATAGCCGACCAGAGTCTATGGACGATCTGCAAGTTTTTCTCGCTTGGTCTCGGGATCAAGGAATCGTCTTCGATGGACTGGAGCTGCGTTCTGCCGGAGAGGTATATAGTTATGTCATCAAAAAATACTTTCATTGCATTTAGGGTGCTGGAAATGGTGTTTTTGCCACAAGGCAATTTCGCACCGAAGAGAAGTTGATCATGCTACCTGAATCCGTCATGATCACAGCTGGGGCTGTCGCATCTCAGAAGAAATACGAGAATCTACTGAACAAACTAGAGTCAGGGTTTTGCTTTATAAAATAACTTTGTAGTTTTAAGACGTTCTTTACCGGCTTTCGACATTTTAACCTTATTTTTCTGCATTGAAGAACCAAGTAGTTCGAAATGGGGACCGTATCTTCGGATGTTGCCAAAAGTAAGTAATTTTCATTGCGCGCTTATGTGAATATATTCATTTAAGGATTTTGATACTCCCGCTTACAATCAAATGCATATCGATCCTAACGATCTTCCGTTATCTATCAGGGATTTCTACATTAGCCAATTGGATGACTTAAAAACGATCTTTGCAAATGTGAGTGTTTCAACTTCTGTCCCAAAGATGCGTTACTTATAGATTCAAAGTATAGATAGTTCAATCAGTTATGAGAAGTTTCTTTGGGCATGGCATATTGTAAATACCAGATGCATATTCGTTGAGAACAAGCCTCATCCTCTAGTTGACATTAGTTCACAGCCAGGTACGCTATTTATATCATTTTTACTATTGCCATTGTTATTTAGATACTATGGCTATTATTCCATTTGTTGATATGCTCAATCACGATCCCGAAGCACAGGTATCGACATTGAACCGATATATTCTCATTTTTGGCTGCAGGGTTTGGCTCTTCATGATAAAAGGTCAAACAGTTACGTCGTAAAAGCCAACAAATGTGTTCTAGAAGGCACTCAGGTATGGATATTTTATATTTTAAAGCAGTATTTGTCTTTTAGTTATACGTGTGCTATGGTCCGCATGATAATGCTCGTCTATGGATGGAGTATGGATTTACCATGAGCGACAATCCTTTCATGAAGGTTTCTGTCAAACAAGGTTTCACTTTGCTTTGCACTCCGACATTACGGTTTTACAGAATTATTTATTGCACTGGCCAAGCAAACAGGAATCAAATTGACGGAACAACACGAAAATGCCTTGCGCGAAGCAAATTTACCTTGGTATGACTTCGCACTGCTTACAACACATCAAATTCTCTTTAAGTTCGCTATACGTATCGGATGATTTTCCCAGCTGGTCACTTCGAACCAACATGAAAATAGCAACACTGGGAACGAAGGAGATGTTGGTCAACTCCCAAACTCACTGCTTACTATCCATCATTTAGAGTAAATTGGCAGGATAACGTATACTCAAACGCAGACGACGAGTGTTCCGATGATGAAGATACAATTACTGAACAGCTCAAAACCATTTTCAAAGAGCTTAGGATAAGCTTGAATAAGAAACGTGATAAGGTACAAACAAGTAGTCCAACAATCCTGATCGTAATTTTAGGTATCTGAATCTGTAAGGTGGATGTGGGATGATCAGATTCGGTTATTAGATATATGTACAGCATAGGATATTTATTAATGAAGTTGTTCTACAATTATAGAGTAATGATATGGCAAAACTATTATACTTCGGTCTTAAAGAATAATGAGGAAAACAGCAACAATTATACATCTAGGGCTCAACAAAATAACCAAATAATACATACAACATTTTATAAAAAGAACATTCTATAAAAGGCCCGTAAAGAGAAAGGGAACGGTATAAAGCTAGATAAATAACTAAAGAGATCTTAGAAAGAAATTCTAGGATGCTTACCTCCCTTCATGTACTCGTCAATTTCTCGATCCATTTCCTCGGCGGATTTCTTGGTCTGGCCTTGGAAGGTGTTGTTGAAATTCTGATGGGCATCTCTTCCACGATTTCCACGGAAGGCTCCTCTTTGGTGGGGCGCAACGTTTCCACGGAGGGCTCCTCTCTGGTGCGGCGCAAAGTTTTTCTTAAAGATGGGCTTGGTGGTGACTGGCGCTCGATTAGCTTGATATCTGAATAAACATAAACTTGGTCGGTAAATGAAAACAACAAACTTATTGAAATTGCCACGGTAAGTATTAATATTTCCGCGTCCACCACGATTTCCATGATACTGTCGCGAAACACCTCGAGGCGAAGTTTGTACGTAGACAATTTTAGGCAGTGTCAGTCGTTCCTCTAAAGAAGTTATTATGAGAATAAATTGAAGGTGCCAACGTCGATGACGTTTCCGAGTGGATCCAATGGCGATTTCACGTCCGAAATGATTTTACTCGTCCAAACGCAAAAAGCCTAAGATTTTTCTGTCACTAGCGGTTCTATAGTAAACATGCACCCGTTAATAGAACTAAAAAAATCGCTTACCTATAGGAACTGCCACTTCTTGGATAACTATGGGTGCCTGGCGGACAATCTGACGGGTCACTCCTCTTGGTCGAAAGGAGTTCCCTCTACCACCTCTTCTCACGGGGCCACGTGAATGTGAGTGGCCTGCATTTCGTAGTGAACTCGGAGCAGGATAATCGAATACGGCATCTTCAGGATCATAAACATCTTCTTCCATCAATTCCTCAAAACTCTAAGAAATTCACTATGAGCTTAATGCGAAATCACTCACTGGCTCGACGAATCGGGAAGGAGGATACTTCTTCACAGGAGGCGGTGCAGGCTTTGTTACCTTCCGTGGCGCCGGTAAATTTGAGAACCTAAACATATCGCTTGTATCAATAGCTTTTTTACAACCAACCTTTCGTGAAGAGACATTGTAGATTTACCAGTGATAACCAATTTGCTCGGAATTCTTATATCTTCATCTGAATCAGCATAATCCATTTTTGATCTAAACTGATCGGTAAGAACACAAAAACATGTAATAACAGGAAATTCAAGAATACAGGATAATAAATGCCAACTGAATTTTGAATGGCAAAGAAAATACGCAAGGTCAACAGCTCATATTTTATGAGATCGCGCTTTATCGACTTCAAATTTTGAAGTTCAAAACATATTCGAATATATATTAAATATATTTAAACTATGGTTTAAATAAACAGTATATTGTATTATTGTAAAACAATACAAAAAATATGTTGTTTCAAATTAAATCTTAATATGACGCGGGACTTCTTTTCTAAATACAAAGTGAGCTCTGTTTAGAAAGCACGCTGGAAGGTTTCGAAATCATTCGGGAAGTATTTAGTATCGATGAACCAAGGAATGTTGGAGAATATATGTTAAGGGAATTCGAGAACTCCATGAGATAAAATTCACATTATTAAAACAAAAACTACAATGTCCAAGCGTGTCTTCCGTTTTCAGACACGATTTTTTCTAAGCAAGTCTTATAGAGTAATTATATAGTAAAAAAGTAATTTTTTGCAGTGGTTTAAATTTTTGCTTTCAAATTTGCTGAAAAATGCCTCTCCTCTCTTCGGACGAGAATACTGTTAAAGAACGAACTATATCTTTCATATAACACAATGGTGATCAGAAGATCGTCTTCGGGCCGTTTTTCGAACTGCGAAAACGGCTATGGCTAAATATGTCTCCTCACTGCTGAAAACTCCATTAAACTTTGGTATTTGTACCGTATATACGATTTATCAGTCAGTTCACTGAAAAACAATCATAATCCAAACGACAAATACAAATTACGGACTCTGGCCGTGTGCCAACACCAAATTTGGCACACCGCCAGGCTGGCGGATGGCCGGCCAGTGTTTCTATGGCCGTGGCCGGCCAGAGAATTCGGCCAGGGCCGGCCATGGTCGGCTCTGGCCGTGGCCGGCCATTGCCGGCCATAAATCTGTTGGAATCGAGCCAAAATATTTAATCTGCGTTTTTTAACACTTTTCAGTTGGAATAAAGGT
>JAQGAV010004182.1:0-10818 GCA_034691345.1 Phasmarhabditis papillosa | reverse complement strand
GAAACGTGGAGTTTTCTACTCAACTAGTAATATATATTGGCTACTGTATTTTCTAAAGCATTTGAAAATACTAGAAACTGCCCAGGCACCGACCCGGACAGTTCCGCAGTTTCCCAAAAGTTCCTCATCCACATTTTGGAACATAGAGTTTTTGGCTATGAGATATAAGTGCGATGCAAAACTTTAAATTTGATAAGAACCGAAAAATACAGACGCAAAGCAATCAAAAAGTAACTCAGAAGAGCTCACTTTAGCCAAGTTTAGTTATTAAAAGTTATTTATTTCCTGTAATCGCACATATCAAACAATAACTGTAGATGTCTTCGGCGCTGGGTCTCGGACATGGCCCGAGCAATAGCGCGCGAAAACGCGGACTAGTCACTAGTGCAATGTACAACACCACATTTCGCTTATTTTTCTGAAAAATTCATTTGTATTAGTGAATATACGAAACTGAGAGAACACAGGAAGGTCACTGGCAATATAATATTAAACACTCTTTGAGTAACAAAACTTACTGATCTACACCAACATATCCTTTGGGCAACCATTTCGGAAAAAAGTGAAATAATAAAACAGCCTAAATAGCCGGGCCCCGAACTGCTTGTAAATCAGCCCGTTTAGTCGACAATATTTTAAAGATTTTAAACGTTTTTAGATATATACAGAGGATATTAGGCGCGGCCCGTGAACTTCGCCGTTCTGCCGCTTCTTAAAAGTACTTCCTCCCACGTATTCGCCTCCATCATATACGATTTTCTGTTCCGTAAAATGAATAAAAGTGTTGTTTTTTTCAATTTGGCTCTATTAATACGTCATGAAATTGTGTGTAAAACAATTCAGTAAAGTTTGATTAATACTCTTGAGAGTTATAATTAATAAATAATAACATGATTACACTACTTTAAGCTAGTTTCCAGGGAAACTTGCTGACTTTATCTCATTTTTGAATAGTTAGAAAATCAAATGCTCCTCACATCGAAATGTTAGAAACAAGTAAATGTTTTAAATTTTTTCAAGTATTTTTCGTTTTTTAGGCTTAATTCATCCTTTGTTTGCTGAACGCTGATCAGTAGATATGGTTTATCTCAAGACCTAGGTTTCCAGCCAGGTACAACGAGCGGGGCGCTGCGTTACTAAAAATGAATGTAAAATCGGTCGACGTGATGCATTTTTTCCAAAAGTAGATTCATTATATATAACACGTATATAATGGATCTAGATTTATTAGAATTATTAGATTTCATTTTTTTTGACCCGGCGCCTCGCTCCTGATACCGCGCTGGAAACCTTGGTCTTGAGATAGACAATACTTAAAACTTACGTATTTTGCAGATAGAGTTTTCTACTTAACTTGTAGTATACATTGGGTACTGCACTTCCTAGAGCGTTTTAAAATATTTGAAATAAGGTATTGAGACGATAGTGGTGGGCTGTAATCACAAAAGTTCCGCGTCCACATTTTGGATAATGGAGTTTCGCACACCGCTGTGGACATTAGTCCAATGAAAAACTTTAAATTTTATTAGAACAGATAAATACAGAAGTGAAGCAATCAAAAAGTAACTCAGAAGAGCTAACATTAGAGAAGTTTAGTTATTAAAAGATATTCATTTTCCAGTAATCGCATATATCACACAATAACTGTAGATTCCTTCGGCACAGGGCTTCGGAATCTTCTGAGCAGAGACGGCTACTTTCTAACATTCAGTCTTCGAATGCACGAAACATGGGATAAATAAGCTGCTGGTTTCCCAAGCCTTCAGCAGCTACGGGGAGTCGAACCCACAGCTTCAAGTAAGAATCCAAAATAGCAGTTGCGCGTGAAACATGTGAATATTTTGGCGCTCAGTTTTGATCTTTTGAACATCATTTTAAGTAATTTAGCATTACCACCTACTCAATCTGCCCACTCCTAAAAACTGCAAATTCGACTGTTGCGTTGAATATATTAACAATTCAAGAGGGTTGGCATCTTTTTTTGTTATAGTAGGCTTATTTGAACACCTGAAAACGACTGCCCAGTCAAATTAACATTTTAGTATAAAAGTTATTGTAGAAAATATTATTACTAAATATGTTCGTAGTATTCCTTGTTCTGTTGGTGGCTTCGGCTTCGGCCCAAACCTGTTCAAAGCCGCAGGATAGTAAGTTTAACTTTTATTAATAAAGATTTTGATAACAATCTGAAATTGTATTATATCTCCCGTGTATGCCATTGTATTGCTTCCTAACTTGGGTTACTGTAGACTAGAGATGGGCGGTCCGGTTCTCTCAAACGGGGCGCAATTTTTGAGCCAAAACTCGTTTTTTTTACTTTCTCATTTGCTAATCTTTACTACTGTATCCCGAGCATACATAAAAACGATTGAAATCATAATCGAACAAAGAATTGTACTGATTTATTTTGTAATGGTTGTATTTGTTGTTTTGTAATAAAAATTGTGGTAAAGCGCTAATGAAATAATTATTATCACAGGAGTGCGGGTGCTTTAGCCTAATGGTTAGAGCAGCGGTCTCAGAATAAGCGAGAATCTAAAGTTGCAGGGTATCTGGTTGAGCAAATTGATTGAATAATGTTCAAGATAACATAAAAAGAAGGGTCTAGTTTGTTCATTCATTTTGTCGGTCTAGTTTTCTTTCCCTTCTTCAGCTTGTGCTTTCTCTTTCTCCTCTTTCTGTCATACTGTAATTTAAAAGACCATATTAACTTTAAAGGGCTACATTCATTTTAAAATACTTTATTGGTCCCGGATAAAACTTTACCTAATAGAGCTGTTGGTCGATGAGTTTATAGAGGAAATAGTTCCGGCCAAATATAAATATAAAAATGGGGTTTTGGTTTTGAAGTACTGTATTCTACACAATGGTCATTCACAATATTACTACTATCAAAACCTAAAGTATCTTTCTCAAAAATCAGAGAACTGGTGCACTTTTTTTTACTCCCGGACAGGGATGTCCGGAATAAATTTTTTGTCATTCCGGAGATCCCTGCCTCCGGAGTCGCAATGCTATCGGTGTTGAAATCCTGGTTAAAAGTCGTGGATTTTGTGTTTTGATAGCGTAGAATATCCTTTTTTCTCTATCCTTTGATCGTTTCATCATTTCAAAACTGTTCCTCTGGATATCGGTGCGTATGCCTGTGCAGTTGTAGCAGAAGGACTTTTCTCAGATGTTGTACATGTTAAAGTTAATGGTGAGAAAAACTATGCGCAGGCTTAAAAAAGTAATTTCGTACAATGAACCAATGTATACACTGTAGTACTAACAGCGAGATACCTAACCGACCATTACATACTGCTCTTTGTTTGGTCATAACCGTGATTTTTTTGGTGAATTTTGTTGTTGTATTCGCTATTAACTTAAATGCCAATATATTCACTGATGCCTGGAACTCTAGTAACGTAAAAGATACACAACAAATGTTTGTAATATTAAAAATTTTTTAAAGAAAGCCTTAAAACAAGAAAAGAAGCGTGACTTGTGATAAATACATTCAAGACCAGATGGCACACGTGCACTATTTATCTAATAGCGCTTCATTCAGTGATTATATCTTCTGGTGGGAAGAAATTCCGTTTTTGGAAACTTCTGGAATAATTAAGATGAAAAAATACAACATAGATTAGATCTGGAGCAAGTAAAATTTATAAATATGAATTTGCTCCTGTCGTCCGGCGGCTCCAGTTGACATTCTGATTCAGATGGTCTAAAATGACCGAGATTTTAATGTATCGCATGTTGCAATACAAGCTAACATTGGTTTGAATTCATTTGTGAAAATCAAAAAGTTGTTAATTGTATTTCAATACTATATAGAAGATATTTCTAAACGAAAACTTTATAAAGCAACAGAACATGTGGAACAAAATAACAAATGGCAAAAGCATGAGATCCTACTCATCGGTATAAAAACCTAACAACATGCAGAGATGCCGGACAGAGAGGTCGCATCCGGTAAGAACAGTGGCAGCTCCAGCCAAGGATTGAAGAGAAGGAACCGAACTGCCGATGATCTGGTAGGCACGGTACTTCAACGGAGTATCCTTCAGAGGATAGTCACCGTCAGTGAAGTGATTAAACACGACCAAATACTCGTTGCAACATATTTCAAAGTCGCCGCTGAAATCAAAAATGTTTAAGTGAATGATGTACAACTAAACAACATAAATAAAGTAATTTATATTAAACCATTTTTCAAAGCAAAGGCCAAATGCGGTTACCGCTTCCTAAATTTCCAATGTCTTACATCTTCGCTACACGCACCTGTGATATCGTGTTTCGGAAAATAACATCTTATATTTATAGTAAAAATGAGAACTAATCAAAATTAAGCATGTTATGAAAGAAATAATAAAAAATAGTTATCTCCATAATCAAGTAATTTGCTTACTGTTTTCCAACAATGTCCAATTCCTTGCAAGTAAACTTGTGTACATCAACCAAATGAAAGCTGAATTCATCAGCAGCCACCTGCAACAAGGAACTGATACAAAGCATCTTATCTTCACAATGTAACTATAAGCAAAAATTAGCGTTAATAACTGGTAAAATTTTTGAGAGCAGTTTGAGAAACCCACGTTGAAGTTAAACCCACGTGGCACCTTTCCTTTCAGTAAGATACGATCCTTGTTATGTGAAGACAAACAAATTTGTTCATCATTTGAAACATTCAGCTTTTCTAATTGATTATTGGCTGAAAATGGCAAATTCAAATAGTAATTCATCGTTTATTCTTGTTCAAAAGTTTTTTGTAAGGAAGCAAACATATTAGATATTTACATCAATGGCCAAAACCAGGTAATTGTGATAAAAATAGTTGGATAAATATACATGTACCCTACCATATTTGTTTTGTAACCAATCTTCGTCGGTAAATTCGATCCCAGTCAAATTGATGCGAACCAAATGATTAACACCCTGGTATTTATCTACGAAGTAAAGGAAACCATCTTTAATAAGCCAATCTGAAACATTAGTATTATGTAATACATATAGTAGACACGTGCTTATAATTTAGCTTTCCAAATAAGAACGTTTTATAAATGACATAGTTTAAAAATTGTTAGGTTCGGCATTAATATCGTAAGGCTTACTCCCAGGAGAAGCACTCTTTGACATAGGTGGAATACCCAGTTGAAATATAGGGGGCCCCAAATTTTTGACTCTCGATTTCAGGAGGGCGTCCCCGGAAAGAAATTTTCAAATAACTATGACTAATAAGACCAAAATAGCGAGTCCGAGACATGAAAAAGTCAAAACAGGTCAAGGACCCATAATTTTTACGTTCAAATTTATCAGAGAGGATCACCGAATTATGACCACTAAAATTTGCTCGATTTGGACTATTCTACCTGTGCTCTTTGGGTATCCCTCATCATCAAAAATCATTTTTACTGGCTGGAATTCTTGGTCTGTTATTGAGAAGAACCATAAATCATGGTAAATAGTGAGGACAAAATATTCTGAAACATTCAGTGTTCTAAATAATCATTAGCAGAATAAGGTAATTTTAATAGATATAGCTGTGTTAATACATGAATGCAAATATAAAAAAATATATAACTCACTGTTATCTTTGTTTGTAAAGACACCCGGAATGTAATAAGAAATCTCGATTCCATCCAATTCACAGTGGCTGAAAACAAATAATCATTCATTCGATTCAGCATTCGATCTTAAATTATCTTGAGTGATGTCCTTATTTAAGTACATATTGTTGAACCCTCAGTGTCTGAGGCTGGAGTAAGATATCAGCAGAACAAAAGTTGATCATAAGATTTCTCACTAGTAATCCATAAAGGAGATTCAGTTAATAAGAAAGATGGTTTGAAAAAAAGTAAATTTATTCTTAAATGGTAAATCTTGTCTGGACCGAGCTGCTTGCCCTGCCCCATAGACCGAACTGCCTCTAGTGAGCCGAATATATAGACAGACGGACTCAAAAAATGAGCACCCTAACCTATATTCAGGGCTGTAAATGAGTGAGGCTCACCGTTTCCAAACTTCCTCCATTTTCTTATGCTTGTGATCAATTTTGAACTTGATGTATTCGATCTTCGAACCTGCCGTACTGTAATGAAGTCCACGAACGTTTTCGGCAATCACAGCTACAAGGTTCTTATCGTCAAGCCAATACACCGAACTGACAATCTGAAAATGTAAAAGGTACAAATAATTAAATACTTCCACCATAGTAGAAATGATCATTGCCTGGTGCGCACAATGATCGTTTATCATATGCAGGCCTGGCGTAAAAGTTTGATAAGAAAATTTTGCGGACCCCCCACCCGTCAAATAACATGTAAAAAAATCGTGGCCGCCATACATTTGCTCCCGAAAAGTAAGAAACAATTGAAATTTCAGCTACTATTAAAAAATTTCGGACCCCCCGGTCATTAAAATTTTCCCATTTGGCGAACAATGCGCCACCCCTGATCCTATGACATTGAAATATGGTATTTGAACTAACTTACATGACTGGGACTACGAAACATCCATTTTTCAAACCAGTAGTAACTGTATTGCAGAGTCGCAAAGTCAACCATTCGAATCATTGCATTATCACCCATTAGGAATTTATCAACCACCAATGAGCGGTGATTTTGACAAAATACCTGAATAGTTTACGGATTGAATTAATAGGGATAATGATTTGAAAAGACTCTATAAAATTTGATGTTGTGGTAGCTTTAGGAACTGATTGAATCATAAATAAAAATGTTTCACCTGAATCTCGGCTCCATATCTATTCGATGGAGACATCGCAAGACTTGAGAAGCCATCGGGAACTTCACCAAAACGGTGCCTACAAAAACAATTAAAAACAGAATAAGACAACAGGACAACAACTTTCGTCAATTATGTCACTCATTTTATAGGTTTTTGTTTAAAGAAAAGAACCCACTTGGGATGGTCTTTCTGAATCACAGCTTCAATTGTCCCTTTGATAGCAGCCATTTGACGAAGAGGTTTCCTAAAGAATTGAACTATTAAAAATCAAGCTAATAGAATACGTACATGTATATGAACGAAATACATATACGACATTTTAATGAAACCAGTTTTCTTTAATTGTTGTTAGTCTTTGGAGAAATTTAACAGTCGTTTGACAACAACTTTTTGCGACTTTGCGATAAATTTTAAAACTTCAGTTTTTAGTCAAGTTTACATAATTCTCGATTAACTAACTCGTTTTCAGCAGGCTTTGATCTCTTTGCTTCAGGTTCGGCATCAAAATACATTTCTGAAACATCATTATAATAACAAATAAATATTATAATTCAAAGTATCTCTTATAACAAAATACTATAAACCGTTCCGTTTTACTTTCCGTTGCACATATGCTATAACGTAATAAATAACGTAATGTTTTATAGTAATAAAAAACGAAAGGAACTATCGAAACTAACAAAACTATCGTGTTTGTCAAATGCTCTGACATAGACTGTATAAATTAATCAACAGGTCAGCCCTGATCCGGCCTACTTTTCGACATTCCGGCCCAGCCCGGCCTGGGCTCAAAAATATCAGGTCAGGCCATACCATAACAGATAGCCGGTAGCCGTGCCGATTTTTCAGCAACCTAAAAAACAAGTAAAGGTCCCCCCTTACCTAGCAAATTTTAAATCACAATTTTCGGCACCCTACGGATGCCAAATGCTCTTTTTTCGGCACCCTACCCGGCATTTACCGGAGACCGTTATGGTATGGGTCAGGCTGGATTAAAACCAGGATCCGCTTTGAAAACCGGCCTACCCCGGCCCGGCCGGGGTACGCAAAAATGAATGAACTATTCCAGCATCCAATAAAATTTGATACTAATATCAATCAACTTCAAAACAATAACGTATCACAAGAACTTTATTCCTTGCGATATACTACTAAAAATTATCTACTATATTTAAATCTTCTTCTATCTTCTATACACTTTCAACATCGCGCTGGCTCTCTTCTTTCTGTTTCTTCTGAAATAAGCTAATTAGCAATATTATCTTCGTAGAAACTAACCGATAATCCATTCGAAGCAACAATTAGCTTTTCGTTTCCCTTGAAGTCCACAGCTTCGTTTCTCAAAGACATCTGACGCTCCGAATCGGACTGGAACAAAATTGTAAGCAAAACAGAAGCAGTAACTAGCAAACCTCTTTCATAAGCAGCTCGGCTGACAATTCCATAACCTTGTCAGAGCAATCCTTTGCATCTGCATTGGCCATCTTCCTTTTCGTGTCCTGTTTGGAAGAACGATTGGAACCCTAGAATAGCAATATTGATAAGCAAAGAGTGAACAACGAAGAACCTCGGAAGAGCCGGCACGAACAGATCTAGGCGTCTTGGCAGCCTTTCTCGTCTTGACAATAAGACGGGGCTTGGAAGAACGCTGAGTGCGAACAGAACCATTTCGAGACGAAAGCTGAAAGATATAAAGTTTGTAATCCATATTTATTTATGTAATGATGAAAGTGTAACGTTCGTAAACTAGATAAAAATATATTTTGATATCGCGTATCCGTATTACGGCGCATCAGTGTTGCAACCAAATGCAGAATGCCCGAATTTTTAACCCATACACTTTAGTTAGAAGCAGGAACTCCAAATACCTTTCTAATCATTCGCTGACCATGCTTGTTTTCCATCAACTGATCCATTGAACCGTCATGACATTCGTGCCAGCACTGAAATAAACAAATATGCATTTATGTTTTAAATTAAACATACCATTGAAAGAATTAGAATGAGCGAATGCATCATGATGAGGAAACATACAAGTGCAGCGATATTAAAATTGAGGAGCAATTTAGTGATCTTGGAGCAATTGTGATCATCATCGTCAGGATTTCTTAAATAATAGATTTACTCCGCAAATGATACTCCATAACATGGAAAGGAACAAACAACCCGGTGGACTATTCCAACGATAATTATCGGTGATAATTTATCGCAGAAAAGCACATTTAACGCTCAAATGTGGAGCTTTACTGATTGTCAAGCAATGTTCAAAGTATAAAATGAAAATACTAAATTGTCAGACGAACCTAAAAATAAATTAAGTCAAGGTAAGCTTATTAAAATATACATATCGCATTCGCTAAATTAACACAAAGGCTCGTATTTCAACACGATAGCAAACGACAAACTCTACTCCATTCTTAATTAATTAAGACAACATACATTTCACACTTAGGTGATCTGTGTTCACCATTCTCATTCCAGTCGAAAACAATCCAAGCAATGCACACAACATCGGCCAACAGAACCACAAGATATGATATCCAAAACAGCCAACGGAGAACTAAAAGTAAAATTGACTGTTACCAACTGGTAGATATGGCTTACATGGTTTGTAGAGGTAAACCAAGATGAGTCCAATAATCGCAAGATAGATCTGAAACAAATATATAGATTTTATCATTTTTGTGTAATAACCTCAACGAGCATGGAAGGGACATAAAACCAAAAATATGCAGTAGACTGGGTGTCGAACAGTGAGCAGACGAATGCAGCAAACATGACGATAGTGGTTACAATCTAAAATGAGTTAATGGGAACCATCTATGAACATGCATCATACCTGTAGAGTAACCACGATTGCACGAACAGCATGAAGACCAGCCTGACGGGTGCGAGCGCGGTATATAATTTCCCTAGAACATAGAATATGATATCATAAATAATTTCGGAAATCAACACATAAATTTGGTTCTACAGGTAGTCTACGGTTTTAATTTGCTACAACAACGTGATGGATATACATAGATACCAATATCGAAAGTAACTACGAACATATTTACGGTTCCTGAAATTTAGTATAACTTACATCTCTTCCTTTCTCTTCTTGGCTTTCTTCGCAGCTTTCTTAGAAAAACTTCTTTTTCTGGAACGAGATGAGCTTCTCTTGGAGCTAAACGGGATAACATTCTGAGTTTTTAATCCTAAACTACCGGCTGGAAGAACGGTGCCGATTGCTACGTGAAGAGCGCTTAGTGCTCTTCCGACTGTTGGAAGCACTTGAAGCCGAGCATCTTTGCGACTTGCGAACGGAAGTCGACTTTTCGGATGCGGACTGAAAAATATATTAATATGACAATTTGGTTTAGATAATAAAATATTAGAATAAGAGAAGAAACAAACCATTTGCCAGTGGGGAGAGAAGAAGAATGTTTCTGCTTGCAACTGAGGAGGGTGCGGAATCTATGAAGAAGAGCTAGCCCTGAAAGAAACGAGAATTTCCAATAAGCGTAGAAAAGGAACTAACGGAAGTTTAGAGAAGGAAAGAGTGAGGGGTAGGAAAAGATCTGCCTGGGAACCTAAAACATCCATGGAAATTTCATGATTTGGGAGATTTGAGCTACAATAAATCCATCAGCTGAGAATTCCAAATAATAAGTTGGAATAACTGAATTCAGGCCCAGTGGATATGTGTGAAGAGCATAACGGTTGAGTGAAATTAACATGTCCTTCATCAGACCATCTTGAACATGAAAGTTAGAATTTGAGACAGATAAAAATATACCTCCGTAAAACATCGAAGAAAATAAGTAGAAGGGAATCGGGAAACTCCAAA
This sequence comes from Phasmarhabditis papillosa, assembly GCA_034691345.1. Classification (NCBI taxonomy): domain Eukaryota; kingdom Metazoa; phylum Nematoda; class Chromadorea; order Rhabditida; family Rhabditidae; genus Pellioditis; species Pellioditis papillosa. Next base: position 251 of record JAQGAV010004182.1, on the reverse strand, counting down.
GCAGATTGTGATAGCTTATCAAGATACGAACACTGAAAAAGAGATGATAGACGGAATAATACATTAATTATTTGACTATTACTAAAATCAGACTTAAAACGCACCAATATGGGAATATCAGAATGTGCTGCAGTTGTAACAGTAGAAGAAGGAGAAGAGCTCGTACTGGATGCATCCTCAGTTTTATCCTTCAAGAATATTCCATAGGATGAGGGCCTGATTTGCAGCATGTAGGTTAGATGTTGGCAAGT
>JAQGAV010004181.1:0-10818 GCA_034691345.1 Phasmarhabditis papillosa | reverse complement strand
GAACCCGAACTGAAGCTCCTTGACCTTAGTTAACTGCTCTTTCTTCATATTACCTAATTTCCAGCAGTAAATATTCTTTTATTGCACTCCGTTCCGCATTTTACGACACCCCCACCACAGATCTGCGTATTCTCAGTCCGCACACTATTTAGAGTGTTATTTCAAGCGTTTGTTGCAATTTCGGCTGGTCCATGGCGAAATTCATTAGCCGTCCGAATATTTAAAGTGTCTGTTAAAATATATGGTCTGTCTGGCGAGCCAAAGAGATTTAAAATAGGGTATAGTCAGATTCAAAAGTAATAAGGCAGTGTTAATAAGCAGGAGTGTTGCAATATTTTGTCTGAGTAAGGCAGAGCGAAAGCAAGTTTGAATAACGAATGTACTTTTGCTGGCTATTAAATTCCAGTTAAGAACTTATACCCTTTCTTATTAATATTAACTAACACTGGAGCTTATTCGTATTTAATATAAATCTATAAATATATTATTGTTCTCTTAAAGTGTTTACACATTTCTACCTATCAGCAGAGGTGCGTCTTCGGCTATTATCTTATTCGCAATTGTGGTTTCCCGTTATCTGATAAAACTCCAACAAATATTTATACTAAAAACGTACCGCTTTGAAAATCACTATTAATAATAGACAATGCTTCTGCCATTGCAACAGTTAGATTCGCAGGTTTGGCTACAGTAATCTCGTCAGTGGTCGCGACGCGACAAGAACCACGTCGGTCGCAGCCTTCTAGAATAAAAGCAACGCCGGCCCGGTCACTGCAGGAGGCATTGAGGTTGTTGGCTGAAAATGATTCATAGGGGAGTTGGAAGTGGAAGAAAACAATTTGTCACAATTTTGGATGGGGCAAGATTCTTGTTGAAAGTTTTAGTGGCCGAGATGGCCTCTTGAATGGAAATACTGTAAAAGATACTATTAAGATTTATTAATGTTTTTGCAGCGTGAAAATAACTATTCAACAAGAACTCAATAATAAAAAATAATTAATTAAATAACGAAAAATATTCCGAAATTGTTTTTAGAAGAACGAACCCGATGGTAACATAGTAGTTATTTGCATAGCAGCTGAAGAACGAAACCAAAGTGTTTTAGTACGATTATCGGGTCTACGAACCTAAACGTTAGAGATTTATTATAATTCTTGCAAAAAGTAAACTAAACAAAAGTAAACACAGAAACTACTCTTAAATATATAACTAATCAGAGAAGTACATAGATTTTAAAATACTTTTCTATTCTAATATTTCAGCTTACAATAATTCCAAATCTGTACATCATAGCATCTCCGTCAGGCCAGCCATCTCCAACAGAAACTGTTATTTGTGTTGTTATACCAATTATTGAAGTCTTTGGAGTGAACTAAAATATACTTAAAAGTAACATTTAACAGCTAATTTATTGGTTAACAATTGATATCTCAACGGAATATTGTTCCTTTTTCTCACTTGCTCGCTTCGAATAGCTGTCAAATCATTCTCTTCAAAAACTTACAAGAATATACATATTAGAGTTGGGCAGCTGGGCCCGAAAAATGAGCCCTAGCCCGAAATTGGAGTTTCAGCTCGGCCTGAAGTCCGAAGCCCTTTTTTGCCAAAGCCAGTTTGGGCCCGAAGCCCAAAAACCGTTTTGACCAAAGCCCGTTTGAGCCCGAAGCCCGGGCTCACACGCTCAACTCTAATACATATCATACAGTTGGTAAAATAAAATATAACAATGAAGTTATATAAATGTTAAAACTACTTTTTATTGAGCGATTATAAAAATGTCGAACGTTTACATTTTGGTCAATTGTTGACTGACTTTACCTCAATTGTTCCTGTCTTTGGCGGAGTTGTGGTTTTTATAACTAAATCAGCAAATGCAGTTCCAATGTGATTAGTTGCATGTAGTCGGATTTTATAAGCAGTTCCAGGAGAAAGACCCTTCCATTGTGGATACCTGTACAATAGAACGTTAGAAGTTATTTAGAGGATGAATTATTGTTTAAGGATATGTCAAAAAGCAATAAATCTTATATTAAAACAGTCACAGAAAAGTTTTAATAGTTTTAATTATATTAAGCCCCTAAAAAGATCAGTTTAAGGTTGAATGAGCTGTTTTTAATATTTTAGGTATTCTAGTTTGTCTTAAAAGCTATGCTTATATAGCAATTTCACTGAACACTTATTCCTTAAATTAGACTATATAACAACTTAACAGTGTATTACAATAAAAGTTTTAGATTACAAAAGATAATAAAACACTTTTGTTAAACATATTTAAATATCTAACATTTCATTCTTGGGTGGTATTGTTAATGATACACTAAGCATTCTTCCTTTTGCATCTTCAGTGAAAGTCATTGTAGAATTGGGCAAAAAAGAAGAAATATCAAAGAAACCTAAATGTTTTATTTAGCAGAATAAATTCTAAGAAAACTCACTTGTACTATCTGTATCAATAACACTCCATGTTACTGTTGTTGGAACAACAGAACTTTGAATATAAGCTTGAATCCTAAACGGTCAGTAATTAAATATATATATATATATATATTATTTAACATAGTGACTTGTCACCAGCACATATTAATAGAGTATAAAATGTTTCTTCTAAAGAAGTATTTACATTCAATTATCACTCTTGTTTGGAATGATATAAATAACGGTACCAAAAGTGATTGAGGTTTGGTATCAGCCAAATCTACCCGTTATTCCAAACAAGTTGGCCTAAACCTTTCTTGGGAGTAAATTCGGATCTTATTATACCCCAATAATCCTTGCTTATATTAAATATAAGACTATTCTAGTAATAAACTATATTTATTAATATTTACCTAACATAATCATCCACTTTCTCCTTATCGTTTTTCATTGGTTCAAATGAAACTGCTGGCATTTGTGATAGAGTCGTATTAACAATAGAACTTATTTCTCCAGTTAGATTATTAGAAGATTCTATCTGATCTGTGAATTTAAAACTAAATTAATAATATATTATTATTTTAATAGTTTAAAAAGTACCTTTCTCCGACTTTGAACGTATTGGCTGGAATATGAAGAGCGCTGCTTGACCAATCAACACCGGATACTGCAATCAGTTGGTTAATTTGGTCAGACTCGATAGATAGGCCCGGTGCGGGAAGCCAGTTTACAAAAAAGAACTCCTTTTCTATTAAGGGTCATGAATATCCTTAGCCTGGTACAAAATAAAGCTAGCAAGATGCATTTATAATTAAAATTTGTTAGATTCTTTAAGAAAGCGCAATTTTCTGTATATCTGCATGCTGGAAGCAAACGATAAAAACCATGATTACAATAATAGACAGGATGTATACTTCATTTTAAAGGATGCTGGAAATTTGCCCAATTATTTTAAAGTGTTGTACTCTTTGTTTATTTGTTAAATGAACATAAATATTCTAGACAATATATATAGTCGGTGGACTAATCGCATAAAATGGGTTACGGTAGAACTGCAAATTATTTAGAGCTTATTAGAGTAATTAGAGCAAATTTAGAGCAAAGATATGCTCCAATTTTAATTCATTAGACCTTTAAATGCAAGCGATTAGTCCGCCAACTATAACTTTCTTTATATTACAAATGTATAATATCTCACTTACTATAACAAGTTCCATTCTTGTCTGTATAATTATAACATCTCCAATTGTGTGATATAATTGCATTTTGACTATTTGGGTCAATTGTTCTAGATGCATCTATGTTTAAAGGTCTATCTATTGGTACAACACTATTCCACGCACTAAGTGATAGCTTCAATGGATCTGCGTGGAACTGAAGAAAAAGTTACTTAGTTTCTAGAATAGCCAAAACTCAGAAAGTATATAATTCAATGATCTATCAAAAATATGAGTGTAATTACAATAACCGTGATAAATTCCTAGTTCATTTAAACTTTCTGTCTGTACTATTTAGGAGTTCAATGAAATTTCAATCATGACTTTATGCTGACCGAGGTAAACACGGCAAACCTAAAGTTTAACTGGTGATTTAAGAATTATATATATATATATATATATATATATACTGCTATATTCCTTATACTGCTACGAACCTTCACAATTCTTCCTGTTCGGGCCTCATATAATTCAGTAGTTATAGCATCCTTGTAACTCACTATTACTTCGATTGATATTATTTGGTTTGCTTTATATTTATAAGGACAAATACGAAGATTGTCGTCAAAAGAAGTTTCTTTTCCATCAATATACCACGCAATCTAAAAGATATTCGTCTACTTATTGATGAGCAAGATTGTTGTTTCAAGAATCAATCGTTAAAAGTACGGTACACTCAAAAATTTACTGCTCATTTTATTTTTCTACATTATTCACTTTGAAAAGTTATCGTAAAATATAGAAATAAAAAAATGAAATGTACAATTTTGGTTCATTTTAAAAGTTTGGATCTCGTGGAGGTTTACTGTATCTTACGCAGAAAACGCTGAAAAGCAAGTCAATGCCCGAATCCCGCCCCCAGAACCCTGCGGCAATTTGCCGGAAAACATTTTGTAATGCTCATAACTTTGTTCAAAATTGATGAATTGAAATTCGATTTTCATATTTCAATTCAGTTTGCTAACTCTATCGAATAAAACAATAAAAATTAAAAATAATTGTTGGTTGTACCGTGCCTTTAAAGTGATCTGGCAGTGGTCATACATTTTTGTTGAAAAGGCCTTAGATCAGCCTTACTTATATCGACAAGGCCCGCACTTAAACCGTATTTAACTATCTTACATGTATATCATTTGGAGTAGTTTTAGTAGAATTACAAGAAATAAAAGTAGGTAAAACATAGAAACGAAGTAACATTGAAGGTGTTATCATATCGGGGATTGCTGTAATACTATTAAAATATTAGTTTAAAAGAGAAGCTTTATCTAACGATATATCTTTATTCTTTTAGTTGGAAGCTTCATGAATTTTCATAAAGTGAATGAAATGAAACTTCTTACATATACTATTGTTACAAATATCCTTCTCCCAGATTTCAAACTAATATGAGTCAAAGTCAAAAAATTGGTCTCGCTTCGTGAAGCTTTAGAATTGAACTATTCAGAATGTACGTATATCTCTAATAACTAACAAACTATATCTACAGTTAGGGCTCCAATATTCTTAACAATTTCTATATTAATTGGCTTCACTGTGGTACATTCACTTAAGAAATTGCAGCCAGTTACGAAGAGGGTGGAGTTGCCATTTAGCTAAAAATATAATATAATTAAGGTACGCGTTGGACTCAAAAGCCAGATGTCATTGGCTCACAAAAACATAAATCCCTCAGTCTAATAATATAAAATCTCTTTGGCTTGTTTAAGCATTGCTCCCAGTGAAGATTAAACTAAATTAATATATACCATACTTTCACTTATTTTCTACGTTTTCTTTGAAAAAAGAAGTCTACGAGAAAGGCTAAGAATAAATAAAAAGCTATGTGACACTGAGTTCTGAACACAGTCAAACACTAAAATCTACCATTGAGCTTGCTATTTTCACTGTTCGTTTAGTCTGTTCTTTCAGAAAAGAAGTCAATGCCGAAGAACCTAAACAATATATTTAGCTGCGTATTTGTCTACTTAACTGACTATTCGATGTCCAAGTATACTGTAGTTCTCTGTTTCCACTGCCAGTAACGTGTTTTATATCAATTGTCAGCTCTTTTTCACATGATATCATTTTAGAAGGAAAGACGACGGAGAAGTTTGGAATAGCCTGAAAGAACACATTTTATGAAGTTTTTGAAGTTTATTGTGAGTAACATTTAGACTTACAAAACTAACAATATTATAAATTGTTTGTATGCTCATAGTGTTAAGATGCAAAAGAACAAGAACGTTCTAGATTCTATATTTATTTATTTATATAATACCCACCGTACTATTGGGAGCTGTTACAATTGTATTCATTTGTCCACAAGGTATTACTGTAATTATATCTCCAACAACAATGGAAGCATGTGTACCAAGAGATATTTGTATAAAAGAGCTTATAAAGGTACATAAGGGTAAATCTGAAATTATGAATAAGTGTTAAAAAGTGTGAAAGTTTGTTCAATAAATTCACATGTCTGGACCATCTGACGCGAAAAAGTATAGAAAACGGGAAATCCGTGGTCAAGGATATAGGGCGCAGAGAATTCTGATTTTAGAAGGCTTCAAAACCATAAACCTCCAGCTTAAGAGAGGACGCTACAAATCACATGGATATTGTACCCACATGGTAGTGAACTATTTCGGCTGAGTTTACATTGTTATACAGCAAAGCCAAATAGTATGTACAGCTCAGTGGTTGGGTTATAAATACAAAATGCAAGTCAGGTATAGTTTAGGCTTAGCCCGATTAATTCAAATGTCAGAGATTCAAGAAATAACCTCCTTTTAGTGTATTACACTGTGAGTCACATATAAAACTATATACCACTCTTTAAATATAAGCAAAACATTTATCATCTATTTTAGATATATAAGATTATTACATCTCATTGAACCTGTTTCTTACCTCCTAGTTTTTCATATTCACTGATAACATTCTTGCAATCGATATTTCCAACGGAGTATGATATATCCGAACAAAATAAAAGAAGTGAAGTTAGGTCTTCGGTAAAGCGAGCAGTAACGACGTTTGATGCAAATTCTACTGTTGTCGTCTAAAAAACTTATTAGAACAGTTACCAAATTCACATTTTTGTATTTGAGTTTACTGAAATATTTTGTTCCCCAGTTTTTAATACAGGCAAAACATTAACTTATGATATAGTCTGTGTCAGAGCGTTTAAACCGGCCCGGCATTTTCGGCCCAACGGAAGATTTGGAGCCCAGGCAGGGCCGTGCCGGCCGGTTTAACAGCTCTGGTCTATATAAAAATGAATAAACTTTTGAAAAAAGGCTCCCAAACAACCAATTTTCCTCTTTTCCCTTCTCTAAAAACTGGAAACTTGTTTCATACTATAAAAGATTGATTAGCAAGTTTTTCTAGTTTTTAAATATAATTAAGAAAATAAACTCACAAAAGCCTTTTCAGTAGAAGTAGTTGTAACTGCGGTTATTGTCTGTTTTTTCGTTGTTTCCGTTGTTTCGCTAGTTATTGGAGTTGTCTGAGTAATTGTAGTAGAAGGCTATAAGGATACATTTTATTTATTTAAACTAAAATAAAGAATGTATGTCATATAATGTTAAATGGTATGTTATAGTATCAGCTTTGAGAAGAACCCTTCAGTCGTTGATGCTAGGTATAATAACAGAAACCGTCTAATACGTAGGTTCCGGTGAAAGCCAGGGATTCAGCATTTAAAATAAACTGCCCGCCCTGATGCTTGTCCCGGATATACCAGCAAGCTAAATTGCTCGCGCGTTGTGCAGATAGGCCGTTGTGAAATTTTAAATTTTATTCTCGATAATTTCATGCTATCTTTATGGAATTGCCGCAACTGCTATGGCGGTAGTATAGAAACGACAGGGAGGGTGCCTGAGCAGTTGAGAATTGTTGCCCGGCCTGGCTAAAAACTGGCCGGGCACCCACCCGGGCGTTTCTATACTACGGCCACTGGCACCAGACTCGTACTCCACTGTCTATTTAAGCTAAACGTATTGAAATAATTCATGTAGAAAGCCTTTTTATGTTCTGTCCCTTAACACAGGCGCTTCGCAATCAAAGATAAAGATTTTAAAAAACCCGACTCAGCAGAAGCAAGATAATCACTTACAGTAGTTGTCTCCGTTGTCATAGTAGTAGTAGTGGATGGTGTTGTAATAGGCTAAATAGACTACATATTTATAAAACAACAGAAAATAGAAAAATGAGGTCAAAAATGAAGTATTACACTTTAAATAAGTTTAGTTTCACTGAATATTCGGTTTCTTCAATAAATATTTTCTCATATGAGAAGGCACTATTTGGTTCTAAACTTCGGCTAACAACCCGTTGTGCGATTCTGAAGTCAAGAAAGACATTTTGTAACCCCGCACATCAGATGGGACGACGTCGAAGTCAGTACTTACCGTATTAGTTGTTGTTGTTGCTGCCGTAGTAGTAGTAGTAGTAGATGAGATAGTTGTCTATAACTTTTTTTTAACTTTTTCAAAATATTACAGAACAATAATTCCATGCTTTCTTGAAAGTTATAGTGACAACCAATAGTAATATTGAGGAGTTTAAAAATTGTCAAAGAATACGAAACTATCACTCTGTTATTACTTTTGGTTTTTACTATATAGGGTGTGTTGCGAGAACGACGTCTCCAGCGTAGTATCCTAAGGAAAAGAGGTGATAAATAAAACAAATGCAGTTTTTAAGACTAGGGTTTTAATCCAACGAATTTCCAGTAAAGTTCAAATAACAACACACTGTGCTCGGAAACTATTTCTTTAAGAATGCCATATTTATGGTGAAATAATGTGCTTACAATCTTCTTTGTATTGGATATAATTGTTCTTTTTCTTATTTCTATTTGTTTGCTTATATAAGCAGCTCTTGTTTCTGGATATGATTTATAGATGGTGGTGCCTTCGTTAATCTCTCGGGTTGCTTCTATAGTAGTTGCCGTAATCTAATAGGAAAGAAATGTGCATAAAATAATAAAAAAAATTTGTCTTTTTATAAAACAGTTATAGTTTGTTATTCCAAAGTGCCTGAAAACGGGTAGTATATTCCGGATCTTTTCGAAGTAAGCCAGCCAAATAAGAAATTGAAAGGAAAGTTTGTACAAAACATCATTCTAATGGCATAACATATTGTTTATTATATGTTTTATTGTATTAATTTTAAATAGGATTTTTTAATATAAAAAATGATACTCACTTCACTATTATCATCTTTGTTAGTTCCAGTAGATTGTTCTATATCTTTTGGTATTCCGGGTGAAAACTTCCACATTTCTAATTCTATTGTTGAACTTTCTTTAGTAGTTTCAGCTGCTGTCTGGATACTTTCTAGGATTATCCTCCTGCTTGAACTACTCATTTTCTCTTTTGGTTCTTCGGCATCCGACACACTTGTTACTGTTACAAATGTATCTGTGTTTGGACTTGTAAAACCCATTCTGTGATATTTTGACTTGCCAGTTATCAAAGTTAGAAAAACTGTTTTGTCCGTTACATCGCCGTTTCTTCTGCTATTATTTACTACAGTTATTGAATGCTCAGTAGATATTTTTGTTTCCCTGGTTGAGTTGTCTTCTTGGCTGACTGAAGTTATTGTTGTTCCATATTTTGCTTCATTTAGACTTTCTACTTCATTATTTGTTGACATCGTAGTGCTTGGAAAATCGTCTAAGGCGGTATTTAGTCGATAAGGCGAAGGATCCGTAGAACTAACTTTAGTTGTTGCGTACAGTTTTTCTCCAGGAAGGGTTCGAACTTTCACTATCTCGGAAAACGTGACTTTTTGACTAGTTACTGTTGTACCAAATTCGTATTCCGTTGATTCTGTAGATTCCGTGCTCGTCAAATCATCCTCAGAGCTGTTAGTATTTTCCGTTATCGGTTCCGATGTAGTGGTCAAAGCCTCACTCGGATAACTACCTTCAGTTCGAAGATTAGTTTCTGTTACCAATATATCCATCTTTTTCGTTGTTGTTTCGGCATTTTCTTTGTTTTTGTTCGTTTTTATTGTGAATTTTAATCTTTTCATTATCTTTGGTTCATTTGATAGTGAAGTCTTAGAAGTAGAAGTTATATAATGTCCATGCATTGTCGATTTGTCTGTACTCACTGTCGATGTTGTTGCTTTTGTTGTAATTGTAGTTGAACTGAAATTTAAAAATAATTCTTTTAATTCTTTATTTTGAAAGGCCTGGACATAGATTTTGGTCTGTTACGAAAGTTGTACAAAAGCGGATGTTTTCTATCAAGAGCAAAACATTTTTAATTGTAAGTCGGCAAGGCTGAACTCTAATGTCTAATTAAATCTTTGAAATAAGCCTTATCACCTAGGTTTTAATAGTCTGACTTCCCTTCTTCGATATTTTATGAACGAAAAAACGAATAAAATAAAAAGATGAAACTTTCTGCAACACAGCGCAACGGGTAGCCCAACGCTGCTATAGTGTTGTTATGTACATCAAACAATCGACTTAATCTACTTATTTGTAATGATAATGTAGCAAAATTAGCAAAAAATGTGTGAGCTCGGACCTAATATGTATATGTTTAATTAAAAACAATTTTGTCACTTCTAACCTTTGTACTGTAGTTGGTGGTATTATATTTGGACAAAGTCGAAAAAAGTAGTCGGACATCGGAAGTAACGGACATGACTGGAATTTAAGCTGTTAAGTAAACTACCGTAATATTTCATTTTCTAAATTTGAATCATTTTAGAGGGGTTAACTGTTTTATCTATTAGTCCGAAAGAAGTTGGTTCTAGTCCCTTTTGAACACTTTACGGGACTTTATTTAACTAGACCGACAGCGCAATGTAAGAGAAGCTGATGTATTCCAAGTAAGAGCTATAGTCACATTCAAAAGTAATGAGGCCGTGTTAATAAGCAGGAGAGTTGCAATATTTTGTAGGAGAGGATATCGCGCGCGTAGAATGCAAGCAGGTGCAGTGTTAACGGCCTCATTACTTTTGAATCTGACTATATCAATGTATTTTAGAAACTTTTATTAAATTGTATACAAATTCAGCTATTTTGTTTTTTGGAGAAAACTATACTCATTCAGGAAATTATATCGAGAGAGAGATAAGAAAACTTTCAAAGCAAAAAACAGATCCCAAAAGTACCTACCATACACTGAGTTAGAATCAAATAACTGATAAACTTTGGATATTCTTTCTTAAATTCAGAAGTTGTTTGAAG
>JAQGAV010004180.1:0-10822 GCA_034691345.1 Phasmarhabditis papillosa | reverse complement strand
ATGATGGGTCATTCTTATTCGATGGGGCTTCATTACGTGGCCTTGTCCATAGTAATAGTTTCCAATGTTGGCTGAAAGTTATGAGATCAGAATAGGCGGAAGTAGGCAACATAGAGCAAAACCAAGTGATAAGTTCAATTTTTTCACATAAAGAATGCCCCAGTGAGGATATAATTTCCTCTACGTCCACGCGGCACGTAGAGGAAATTCTATAAAAAAATTTTTCACAATTTGGCAAGTTGTTTGTAATACATAAATTATAGGATATACCTATAGCTATTATACGCCTTGAAGATACTGCTAAAAGTATTTTCTCGAATTGGGCGGAAGTTCAATATTGTGCCCATTATATCAATGATAATACTCATATTTAAAATGTATCAGCAAGCCTGATTACACCACCAAATCAATCCTATCTGCATCCCTCCAAGTAACGTTCAATAAAACCTACCATCATAGTAATAAGCGACTACACGCTTCGAGTGTTCCTTCAGCGGACCTGCACTGGCACTATCCATTATCGCTGCGCCTAAATAATTATAATAACCTTAATACAACATTTTAAGCAAGCTAGAGCAACAAAACAGAAACATCTAGAGCAGAACAAGCTCGAAAAAGAAATAGTAATTTAAAAGCAATAGTTATCAAAAACGCACCGGTTCCGTTTTTGCCGGCTGGGTTCCGAAAATCGTTTGCCGAGATTATATTCTATCTATAAACCCAGATGCGAGAAAACCGATTCTAACAGTGAAAAACAGATTTAAACAGATTTAAACAGAATTCAACGGATTCAATATATATATAGACAATACCTGATATTTGATTTCAAAGTTGCGCGCGCGCCTTCAAAATTTTGAATTTTTACACGATCGCTACGCACGTTGTAAACACAGTGCAGTGCATAACTCGGTTCAAACACAACCTTTCGCATATATCAAAATATATGACTGTATTCGGAAAGTGGTTATCTACATGGATGAAATGATAACAAAAAATAATATCATTTTGTTAGAGTTGGAGTTGAAAATGCCATTTCACACTATATTTTCTCACACAGAACAAATTTCTAAAAATTGGCTTTTGAATGAAATTCAGCGAAGTCGAATTCTTTACAGAGAATGTCTAGATGATAAAATGAAGTGTTGGTTTTGATAGAAAAAATCAACTTTTGTTCCATTTCTATAATTGATCGAAAATCCCTGTCTAGATATCTTTCAACGGTCCTGTATCTTTATTGTCAGCAGTTTGTTAAAAAATATTGCCATAAAAATTATCAGAATAACTTTATTTACGACTGTCGAACTACATTGTTTAACAAATATACTGCCTAACAGTTTTCGAATTCTGTAAATCCTATGATCATAGAGTATTCATCTCGGATTTCCGTATGCCGCTGCTACTATACTTTGGATAAGAGAACTGCCTGATTTCCAAGATTTCTACACCTACGAGTTGTCGAACTCACAAGCGGGCATCTCACATAACCAAATCGGGAATATGACACAAAATTTTTTTAAAATTAACAAACAGAGGGCCGACCGGGCCGGCCAGTGTCGTACTATTGTGAAATGAGGGCCGGCGTTCACTTTCGAAACCGATCATTAATGCTCCAAATTTTCCAAATTTTTAAATTTTTAAATTGGAAATTTGGGTAAAAAATTTGGAATTTCGCAATAGTTGGCCCTTGCACCCCTAGTTAATAGTTTATTATATTTGATCCTTGCCCAGAACAATAATATGATGATAGTAGTGTAAGATAAAAGATCATGAACATATTCAAATAACAAATTTTAAACAAAACGGTCATTGTATAAAGTTTATTTATTTATGTCTAAATGAACATTTGTTATCACAATTGTCGACAATATTCGACATTTCTTTCAATCCCAGCAAATTGGCAGCTCAAATGTCTTGTTTGCGCCAGATTCCTGCGCGGTATTGTCCGGTCTGCTAGCCAAAGTAGGCAGAACCTCGCAAGTTAGCTGAAAAGATATGTTATTTTATGCTAGGATTGTACAATTAGATACATAGAGTAGAATAATCATTTTGGGTTACTGTAGCGGTCAGCCCTTTAACAATTGAACCATTATCGGCCTCTTAAAACCCCGCCCCTTTATAAGCCCCGCCCCCTGCGTACCTGTCCATTTTGTTCAATAAAAGTAAGATAGATATTGTAATATTTGACTAGACTTTCCATAGTTGGGAATCTCGGATTGTCTCTTCTAGTCGAACCGAGTACACGATACCATTGTTCGCCGTTCATAAGCTCCTGTTCTATCTCATAATGACTGAAATTAATATAATATATAATATGACAATTAAAGGTGGGAGAGCCTTTCGAAGCTGGGCCCGGGCTTCTAATTCTTTTAAGTCGTTTAGAATCTGAACTACTAACTAGTGTTCACAGAGTTTTTCGTAGAGCCTCGTCGAAAAATAACATAACGCTGACCTACCAATACTTATCCATAGTGTCTCTGTACGCCATAAATAGCTTAGAATCCAGATGGAATACCAACTTGTGAGGTCTAGGATGGTAAAGACCAAAGGTTGCCTTTTTTGTAAGCTAAATTAAAATATTATTTTAATATCAGATATTACTCAAAAGCAAGTTGGAAGTAATACAGTAACTTTAAGTCTTCCAATGTTGAAAATCTAGCAAAATTATTGATAGAATCTAATCTATCCGGACTTGTTTCAGAATTGGTGCCCTGTCCATGCCAAGTTCTCCTCCTTCAAATCCGGTGTCCTTCTATTTCTGGACTAACCTTTTTCTCGGCTTCTTTCTTGGTCAAAACTCCCAGATAAGCAGTTTCCAATAGACTTTTTGGTCTTTTAACATTATGGAGTAAAACGGAGCGTAGACCACCAATCTCGCTAAATACAAACTACAGTATCCTTGTCAGTAGAGCGCCACTTACATAATTGCATCGATTCTTGGCTGCTGAACTACTGTAGTGCTCTTCTTCTTGGTGGCCATTTGTTCCGTATTGAGCAGTGAAGTATCCGAAGCAGTTGTCTTGGTAGAACTGGTTGTCCCAGTCAGGATATTATCAGGTCTGTGAAATATACTCAAAACAGGCGCAGGATTTGAATAAAACACTTTCTGATGTGGGTGAATGGGTAAACTTCAGCCATGTTTAGGCTGATTTTGATTTTGAGCTTAGGGGAGAAAAGTCGACCGTGACGAAACCAAGCCGGTGCCGAAAGAAGTCTAGACTAGTCACTTGAGGTGTGCCATTTATTTGTTTAGAAACATTCCTATTTGTATTATAATAACTGTATCTATCCACAGGTATCTCTTATTCAGAGGGCCGGGCCCGAAGTAGGGCCGAAAATCTGAAAAGTACTGGCCATTTCTGAAACGGTCCGGCCTTTTCCCATTCCTGCTCTTATTCATGTGTTGACTAACCCAATATTCTTCTTGGCCATTCCCTCAATAGCTTTATTCAGTCGCTCGCGGTGCTTCATATCGGCCTAAACACAGAAAATGTGTCGGTTTCCCCTATTTGACGCATTTCTCACCTCATTTAACTGCGTTTCACTGTTTGTTTCTTCTTCCAGAAACGACTCCAGATCTGGTCCGATCAACGAGTACTGGTTATCGCTGCTAAAAAGGAGAAAATTACAAGGACAAGTAGAACACTTATAACGTTTTTGTAAGACAATGATTGCTGAAAAGAAAACATACAAATGACGAAACTTCGAAGACTGGGCCAAAAATTCAAGATTAGCCCGGATGGGTATCTTACTTCATTTTAAACTAGACTTCTATTACCTTGTAACATATTAAACCCATTACAATGACAAAAATATAGAACAACAATATATATCTTAACACTGTGTTATACTGTTACTAAAAACATACCTGCTACTAGAAGGCATTGCTGAAGAATAGAAGCTAAACCAATAGCTTATCCAACTGAGCTAATGATATATATGTAGTCGAGGAGAATGATAGTGGGATGAGGCAAAGTTGGGATGGGAGAACCATTACTGGAAAGAACGGTTGGGTATGGGAATGCAAGATCGAGTCTGCGAAGAATGTTTTGATGAAAACGGAAAACAATTAATTTTTACTTGAATAGGGTCCCCTTTCTTCAGGCACCAATAAAAAAAATAAAAAACCTGTTCTTCAAGAAGAAGTTGCTGGAGATGGTATCATGTGTAATCCGCAGTGCGAATTGTTTGCGAAAGTTATCGAACCATTGTATTTAACCTATGAGGAAAAACTATAAGAAATGATATTTCTATACAAAAATTTAGTAGTTTTGCTGTCCCTACTTATACAAGTAGTCGTGTCTGTGTGTAACAACAATTGCAAACTACCCGGTGTCGTTGGCATTTTCTACACATAGGATTCGTGAATTCCAGAAAATCATTAATGCATTTAACAAAAGCTCAGCTGACACCGGTCAAGCTCACCGCGCCCTAACGAACAGAACAAGAGCAAATTTTAGCAGTCCAATCTTGTTGCTCCATTTTTTTATTTTTTTAACTAACTCATTACTATGTTGATACCATTTGAAAGATCTTGCAAAAAAGTTTTCTCCTACAATTTCATTCACTCATAAACGAACAACTTTAATATTCTAAAAGGGGCATAGAAGCAAAGCCGCACATTTACTTTACCTGCTTTCTGTCCATATAATAACCGCTTAGTGTAACTGAATATTTGTCTGAGCTAGCTCGAGCATATTTTGGCCGGAACCGTGCGTATAGGTTCCCACCACCGAAACGAAGAAAAAAAATATTCCAAAGCGTGGATAAATTTTCAAATCAAGCACACTCGCCGCCGGTGGACAATTTAACAACCCCTTTATTTTCATTTCAATTGTCATCCTTCATTATAGCATTTGCTTTCCAGCCAGTCCCGTGTTCGAAGGTCGTTGAGCTGCAACAACAACAGAATGGAGTATTCAAGCTCTACTCAAAAGGTAAGCGTAGGAGTTTGCTCTTGGTATATATTTAATTTCAGGAAAATCAAATGGAAAATGGAAAGAAGGAAGTTATCACGAAGAAAGGATTACACGGTAATAGACCATTATGTATATCTACATTTGTTTTATTTAGATCGCTATATCACAGTTGCGAATGCTTGTGATCGTATTGAGCCGTCGGTGAAAACAAAGAGAAGCAAATGTTAACAATTTGTGCTTTGCTGATATAATATTCTATTTTAGATTCTGTGAAAGAAGAAATTTCAACTGCTGATGTGGAAAACACGGACTGCCAGGAGTCTGCCACGCCCCTTAAACAGGTTAATATCTAGCGTTTGAAGCAAGCATGGACGTAAGACCAGTCTAATAACGGAGGGCAGATTAACGCAATGTTTGGCCAAAAACAGAAAATAGCGGAAAAACTCCCGAAACAATCATTACTTATTTCGCGAACATATAGGAAAATGTTGACATTACTGAGTTCAATTTCATTGGACATATTATTTTCCCAATTTAATATTTTCAGGAACCCAACAAACCAACCTCTTCCTGCACTATTGTGAACAAGGAAGAAATCAGCGGTTAAATACATCATTCATCTGTTATTTTATTACAAATTTAGATATATTGGGTACTATGGTTTTCCCTCCTGAGATGTCGTTATCAAGTCTGTACTATCCAAGTTCTACTCCTGAGGAAATCGAGACGAAGGAAATACAGGAAGTTGGAAGAGCCCAGTCCTCCAATTCTTGTGAAATCCGTGTTGGTAAGCCATTTTGTTTGAAAAGGACAGTGATGAAGTTATACTCTAGGTGCCTTCGTTGATATGCCCGTTTCGCGCGTAACAAACAAATGTCCTGATATTCCCGCCCCTACATTCACGTCTACTTCTTCATTGAAAGCAGCAAGTAAGGTTTGTGTATTCTCGAGAATAATTCATGGCAGCTCAATGTTTATCTTGGGCTACGATCTTGAAAATGTGTTTTTTTTTTGCTTAATTACCCGTGTGATAGTAAAATTCAATGCATAGTTTTATATTCTTGTGTGTACATTTCATCATTCCAGGTTCCGGTCAAACGAGATGCTACGATTGAACCGAGCCCTATCGAAATAAGGAGTAATGGATCAACAGTGTGGACTGCACCTGCAAGAACTACAACATCATCTGCAGGTAATCCATATTATTGCTATCATTTTGATGATGTATCTTAAATTTTAGATACTGTTGCAAATGAACGTTTTATTCGGGAATCTGTATCAGAAGATCACGAAGATGGATGCTCTCCAGGCGACGCCGATGTGAATGAAACAGGTATAATGTTCAAGTTTCCAACAACTTATATAGTACTATAGGTCTTCCGAATGAACACTATATGGAGGACAGTACCAATGATGCAAAGGGTGACTGTGATGAAGGTTTAGATATTTTACCAACATCAGTACTTTTCGATTTTAGGCCAATTCACTTGTCTGGACTGTGCAGCCGTTTTTCGGGTAAGATTTGGCAATAATATCAACTGCATATCACCTGAATTCAATTTTCAAAAAAATATTTTGCTTGTTGTTTAGACGGAGGCTACTTTCAAAGTGCACATCGCATCCCATGAAGGATATAGAAAATACAAATGTACCGTGTGTGAACAACGGTTTACTCGAAGGGAACATATCAAGTTGCACATTCGTAGACATTCAGGTAAACGACAATGAATTTCTCTTGTTATCGTCTCTATTTACAATAACCTGTTTTTTCAATATTCAATTTCGTTTCAGGAGACAAGCCATTTGAATGCGATTTCTGCGAAAAGAAGTTCACCACCAGTGGAAATCTCACTGTGCATAAGCGGACTCATACAGGTAATTTACATTAATGAGCTTATTCTTTTTAATATTTTTGTACTTTTTCAAACTTACTTTCATTTCAGGAGAGCGGCCTTTCGAATGCCTCATTTGTCAGATGCGTTTTTCTCATAGTACAAGTCTAAACAAACACAAAGTCATTCACACAGGTCAGTTTCTCGCAAATATGCAACCTTATTAAAATAACCTGATTCTACCGTTTCGAATCAATATATAATATTACAGGCGAGAAAGAATTCAAATGTGATGTATGTAATCAGTGCTTCACTCAAAGTGGTAGTCTCGCGAGTCACAAGCAGAGGATTCATACAGGTAATTTACAGCAATGTTACAGATTCATTTATTCCAATAGTTTTCTACTTTTTCTAACCCAATTCCATTTCAGGAGAACGGCCATTTGAATGCGATGCATGCCAAAAGAAGTTCACTAACAGTAGCGAACTCACAATTCATAAGCGGATCCATACAGGTAATTTACATTAATCGGATAATCAAGTGCACAACTTTCTGTTAAGTTTCTTTCTTTACGTTTTCGTTCTACTGCTTATTAAAAATTTATTACAATCTCATCCACACAAGACAATCTCTGTAAAATGCGCAACGTTCTTACAGGAAATGAGTCTTTCTGGGCTAGGTATCTTGGGGACCAAGATATCCGGTGGACCAGGGGGGACCGAAAAAATGAAAAATTTCGAGAAACCTGAAGTCAAGGTTACGCAGAGTGGGGCTATAGTTAAACAAGAGTGGCATGGGTGCCTAAGCCTTATAAAAATAGGACTATGTTTCGAATAAATTACTTTTGCTGCAGCACTTTTTTTGAAATTGGGTTTTTTTCGGTCCCCCAGATACCTGGTCGTCTTTCTGTTCTACCGTTTTTTTTTCTAATTGAATTTCATTTCAGGGGAACGGCCATTTAAATGTGATGTATGTACAAAATGCTTCACTCAAAGTGGACATCTCAAAACACACAAGCTAATTCATACAGGTGAGAAGTCTTTTTCAAATTTATTTTTTTTAATATTATATTTTAATTCAGGAGAAAGACGGTTTGGATGCAATGCCTGTGAAAAGAAGTTCACTAACAGTGGACATCTCACCGTTCATAAACGCATTCATACGGGTAATTTACATCAATACGATTATTTAAAATATTGTTTTGTATTTTTTCTATTTCAGGGGATAAACCCTTCGAGTGCCTCACTTGCCAGAAACGTTTTACTAAACGTGGAGATCTGCAAAGGCACAGCCTCATTCACACAGGTTAGTAGATTTAAAATATGCATCCTACTCATGGATTAGCTAAATCTTGTTTGTTATTCAAATTCTGTTTCAGGAGAACGCCCATTTAACTGCGATATCTGTGACAAGACGTTCAATACCAGTGGATATCTCATAGAGCATAAGCGGGTTCATACAGGTAATTCATTAATCAGATAATCAAGTGTACAACTTTCTGTTAAGTTTCTTTCTTTACGTGTTCGTTCTACTGTTTATAACGAATTAATTACAGGCGAGAAACCTTTCAAGTGTGATGTATGCAAAAGGTGCTTCACTGTAAGTGGAAGTCTCGCAAAGCATAAGCTAATTCATACAGGTGAGAAGTCTTGAAAATTCTTATTATTTTTTATTTCAGGGGAAAAACCATACAAATGCCTGAGTTGTGGATTGTGTTTCCGCCAAAGCAGCAGTCTTAGGAGACACAAGCGTACGCATCATGCAGGTAAACTATTCTGATAGTCGTTGACTATGATGTCATTGCGAATCTTACGCGATTTGTTATGTAACGAGGAGAGGTCACCACAATACCTAGAAAGAACGATATGCTTCAGTGTACCCGGTTTACATTCGACTATTTAGGTCCCGAGGCTGGTAGTCAACCCGATGTATCGCATCTCCAGCATTTGCCAAGTTCTTCAACACAGTCTGATGCAAGCAGGGAAAGTTCGCCAATGGAGGAATTCATCATCATTGATTAGGTTTCATTTTATTATTTTGTTAGGAAATGTACTGTTATTTTTAATTTGTTGTTTCTGTTGTTTTATTTTCATTTCATTTAGATTTATTTTGGAGAATTGTTTTTGTTATATTTTGAAATGTTGACAGTTGTCTATTTTGTTATTGTTGATTATGTGAGGTTGCTGTAAATAAATATTACTGTCTCTCGTATCATCTAGAATATATTCTATTTGATTATTGTCAGAACTACTTAATTGGCTTCAGGAAGCTTAATTAATAAAGTCAGCGATTGCGCTGAACTCGAGCATATTTTGGCGAGAACTGTGCGTATATGTGCCCACCACAGAAACGAAGAAAAAAAGGATTCCGAAGCGTGGATAAATTTTCAAATCAAGCACACTCGCCGCCGATCGACAATTTAACAACGCCTTTATTTTCATTTCATTTGTCATCCTTCATTACAGCATTTGCTTTCCAGCCAGTCCCGTTTTCGAAGTTCGTTGATCTTAAGAAAGTTGCAAATCAGGGTTGGTACTGGGATTTTGCGTTTATCTCACGAAGTTGATCAGGCCAGATCAGGTTTACAGTAACTGCTATTGATGAAAACTTGGCCCTATAATAACAACAACCTGGCTAGGCCCAGTTGACAACTCTTTTGAATTAGATTCGAGCTCTTTTTATAAATTCTTCTTTTTCAGATGTTAAAAAGTTTTGTCGGTTTGGCTTCGGCCGCCAGTGGCCTTTGTATCTTCGGTGCAGTCGTCTCAGTTATCTTTAAGGATATTAATAACTTTTATGATGCAGCCATCAGCGAATTCGATTCATTCAAGGTCAGTGGGGGCGAAAGTAAATGTTACAATATTTATAGCAAAAAGAACATTGGGATAATTTGGGAATCTCTTTAGCAAGATGAACTGATAGCAGAAATAAACATAAATCTGTTGCGATAACATGTTTTCCCACCGCTCTGTATTATATATTTTAAATAATTATCATATATTTTAAAATATATCATAATACTTCAAAATATATTGTGAATGATAACTGAGCAAATACAAATGAATATAAAATCGGTTGATTGGGATCCTTTCATTCAAAGAATACCCATTTTCATATAACGCCGCAGCCTCCATAATGCGATGCAGAAAACCTATCTACAGGATATAATTAAAAACCAATGTAAGAAATAACTTTGTACTAGATTAGAGTGTACACCCGGGAAGGCCCGCTACCACTACTGCATTTCCTTGTAAAACATTTAGAAACTCTAATCATTACAATCTTCAGGTGCTGGCCAACGGTGCTTGGGATGGCATGATCTCCTCTACCCGCGTGCATGTTAGAGATGAAAGAAGTGTTCAACACCGTAGAAAGAAGCTGTCAGAGGAGACTCCCATAGTCTGTTTAGAGTTAAGAAACAGAGCGGAAAGGGATCTTGCGGATGTGCCGCCGGGCCAAATACCTACCCACCCGGATCCCCAGGACCACCCGGACAGCCAGGAGCAAGTGGACAAGACGGACATCCTGGAGATGCTGGACAGCCAGGAAACAACGGAATCAGCATTCCACCAGGAGATTACGGAAAGAAGGGATGTATCCCATGCCCTGCCGGACCACCCGGACCACCAGGAGACGATGGATCAGCTGGACTAGCTGGACCCAACGGAAACCCAGGACAGGACGGACAAGCCGGTCAGGATGGAAATCCCGGAGCTCCAGGAGACGAAGGAGATGCCGGAAATCCAGGACAAGACGGACAGCCAGGACGCCCAGGTCAGGGTGGTAGAAGAATTGTTGGAAAGGCTGGACCAGCCGGAGCTCCAGGAGAACCCGGAGGACCAGGAAATGCAGGTGGACCCGGACAGGCTGGACAAGACGGTAACCCAGGAGCTGCAGGACCAGCCGGCCCTGACGGAAACCCCGGAGCCCCAGGCCAGGATGGAACCCCAGGAGCACCCGGATATGACGGTCAACTTGGGTGGTCGAACTATACAATGGTAGTCAACCCGATGTATCGCATCTCCAGCATTTGCCAAGTTCTTCAACACAGTCTGATGCAAGCAGGGAAAGTT
>JAQGAV010004179.1:0-10822 GCA_034691345.1 Phasmarhabditis papillosa | reverse complement strand
AATAATAATAATAATAATATTTTTATTTTTCCGAAAGTAGAATTAAATGAAAGTAAGATATTGTATTGTTTTTGTGAAAATTGCTTTAAAATATTTTGACTAGATGTCTCTGGTCGTAGTATAGAAAGCCCCGGTGGGTGCCCGGGCATTGCCAGGCCAGGCGGAAAACTGCCCGGGCATCCACTCAGGCGTTTCTATACTAAGGCCACATGATATTGACTTACCTGCTGCTAGGACTGTATTTGATTGAACATCGCTGGGAGAATTTGAATGACTGGTAGAGCACACCTTAATAGTGCACATAACACCAGATAAATATAAATTTTGCGTTTAATTTTAAATTTTAATTTTTATCTATTACAGAGTGGTACCCTATAAGCAGAACCAGGCGCTGTGAATGACAATACACATAATGGTCGGCCCATTATCTTCGAGACCAAAGTATCCGGAAAACCAAGGGGGACCAAGGTGCCTATGTCTAATAAAGTAGTGATATTTTCGCAAAAATTAATTTTGCTACAGCACTTTTTTGAAATTTGCGATTTTTTCGGTCCCCCGGATACCTTGATCCCAAAGATAGTGGGTCCTAATTGTCAGATGATTTCATTGCAGTAACCATTTCAGTAACTTGGCTAAGAATAGCGAGAGACGAGCCCAGAATATTCTTTTGTTTGAATGGATACGTGAAAGTTGTTTGAAACTTTAATTGTCTAACAAAATAACATTAAAATCAATACCTACCGGGCTGACTATCAAAAAGACCAGTAACAAAATGTTACAAGAAGGCATCTTATGAGATTGAATGTGAACTGATAAGAGACGCCTTCCAGTAGGCCCTTTATGTAAGACGAATTTTATTGCCCACGTCATAGCTTGTCTAACCATTCTTAGTCAATAGTTAGAAGGATGATATAATAAAAGATGCTCTTTGTTTCTAGATGAATAAGAACGCTGTGCAATATTAAATAATTCGACACAGACAAACTGTTAATTATAACAGGAGTACGAATTTAACGAGTCGGTCTGCGGGCATGGTAGGGTAGGGAGTTTTAGGTAACATTCAGCGCCGAAAGTTCTAATTTGATCATTTGTCAGATAAAGAGGAATAAAGAACCTTAAGAGAAAATTAAAATGGGCTGGACGATTACCAAATATTTCAGACGATCGTTGGACTAAGAGAATTATAGAATGGTACCCTATTGATAAGAAAAGAACTCTGGGTCGACAACCAACTCAATGGGTAGATGACATAATCGAGCTCACCAACAGTTATGGAAGAAAAGGTGTCACCTGGGCTACAATGGCAAGAAGCGAACCAAGTGAATACAAGAAAATGATTACCCAACGCATATGAAATCGAATGTGATCTTGCGATTATTGGAAAACATATTTGATTTGATTTGATTTGATGTAATATTTTTATGTTTTTGTTAAGATTTACGGGATTTTTCTTGTCTATTAAATAATCTAGGGAAAGAAAAAACACACATTTCACGGATGGATTGGCTAAATTAATTAAAACATCGATTCTTGGTTTCTACAGAACTGTCTGCGATTAGATGTAGATTAATAAAAAGATTGTTACAAGACCAATAAACAGCAGACTATTAATTCACTCAGAAGAATATAGGAAATATTCATAGATAATATTGTTTAATTTTCTTATAAAATAATCAGTTTGAAAAGATAAACATTTTGGTTTGTACCTGCCGGAAAGGGTTGACAAAGAGAATGAGCTGGGCAGGCCAGACCATCCTCAATTTATATATGAGCTCCTATAATTCTCGTTAAAAGAATTTAAGATATCATAAATACAATACCGGGATCTCTTTTAAAAATTCCATTTAAACTATACAATTCGGTAACAATTTTCACCCGGCGCTGCTCGAAGTCACTTCATCGACTGTTACCTACCTTAAAATGACGGAATCTTGTCCTAGAGATATATGGACAAATACAAATCCTCTATCTAGATAGAGCGCCGTATGCTTCTCTTCACTCTTCCAATAGAATATAATTCCATTTTGTTTAGCTGGCTTTACATGTATTTCTAATTCCATATACTCCTGTATATCAACTGGAGCTAACGACTCCAATACACCTTCTCCGTTGAACTCAGCTACACGAAGACGTTCGGAGACGGGAGCGCTAGGGGTTGCTGCAAAGATTATTATTACTTTTATTTATAAATTTAAAGATGAATGAAATAACAGACAGTTTTTAGGAATCATTTTTTAAATGACTCATTTTCCAACCGCTCAAGGTTTTAGAATAAACTACAACCAAATGTAGCATAGCCAAAATTTCTCGGCAGCTAGACTTGGGCTGACCTTTCCAAACCTCGGGACAGTAGGCCGGCCCGTGAAATTCTTCCCCCTGCCTTCAAGAGTATTTCTTGTAATGTGTCTCTTATTAAATAAACATATTCTTCGTAAGACTTTATAAAATTGCCGCTCCCCATCTAGCAAACTAAGGTATAAGAAAGAACACTTTTATGTTGCGAAAATATTTTTAGGGCAACGGTGTTTAATTAAATGAGTCTCTCAGGCTCGCAATATGAGATTCAATCAAAAGAAATGCATCCTCTTGTTTAAAAGATATTTACTAAAAGTTTTAACCATGCTAACTTATACTAAAGATTATTTTTGTTTATTCAATATACTAAAATCTTACAAATCATGTGGTTTTTTTACCTAAAACTTGCAAAAATACTTTAAACGGTGCAGCACTTTGCAGCACAGCTCATTTGCGTGCGCTTTCAATATATAAAGTAGGCCATAAAACCATAATTGTAGGATACAAAAGAAAAAAACAAAAGAAATATTATTGGGAACAAGATTTAGAGTATTTTTATAGAAAGCTGAGGTAGATATTGGGTTACTGTATTGAAAGAATTATTGATAAATAAAGATATTTAGTTAGAATAGAACAAGATTAACATCTTAATAATTTAAAAAATGAGAGGTTTTTAAATCTTTTCCATGCTACGAGCATTATATCCTTTAAAAGTTTAACTATACCCCCTTATATAAATAACATCTTTAAACTCACTGGTGGTCTTTGGCTCCGTCGTACTCGCTACAGTAGTCGTTGTCGTTGCGGGAGTCCTAGTCATCTTTTCATGCTTTTTCATTTGTTCCAACATTCGATCTGATATAAAATGGTCAAAAAACATTCCATAATAGTCATACGGTAGACAGAACGCGGTAGAATACAGTAAGATTAGAGAGATCGTTGCGAGACCCATCTCGCCTGAGAACGCCGTCTTCTAGTGAGAAAAAATACATCCCTCGAGAGAAGCAGAAGCCACGCCCCCAAATGCAAAACAAGCCACTAATATTATGCGTTTTCTAAGTGTTTCTAAGGCAACTCAAAAATGTTATTGAGAATAAATGAATGGAATCTATTCAGATATTAGGGAATGAATACTGCATCTAGAAGGATAAGGTTATATCTTTAAATCATTTAAGAATATGGAGCGCCAAGACGTATTATCTTACCCTCTCAGCCCGAAGAACAATCCTTCATTTCGTAAAGCCAAGGAAACGAAAACTTTTTTAGGGAACGGAATTTTACAGGAGAGGGCGACCGCAGGGGTGTTGCGATGTTTTCTATCGGATTTTTGAACATTCAAATCTTCCATATATTTAACACCGCACCTACTTTCATAGTTCTTTTCTATTGTTTGTAAGAAAATTAAGAATTTGACTGAGCCAACTGCATAGGCTTAAGGCACGCAGGTAATAATGAAATTAATGCTATTAGATTTATTATTTTATTAATAAAAGTGGTTTAAAAGTTGTTTTTTATTATTCATTTACTAAGAATTATTGTATATTTGAGTTTTATAGCGGAAACAGGCCATCACGGCACGCTCGCTTAAACATCCGGTAATGCTATGAACCAACAAAATAACAAGAGTTTTTAGTTTTTAAACTTGCTTACATTTTAAGTCTATTGTAAAAGCAAAGCGATATAGATATGATAGGAGATTATGTATAAAAATAAATGAAACTTATCTTTTGCTTATTGTTATGAGTAATTACTTTAAAAGAACATTTATTTTATAAGAAAGGTCTTTCAATCATAATACCGATCTATAAACATAACTCTTACAAAGAACATAAGACTGTTTCTTATTAAGTGTTACCTTTTATATTTTACCACCGCGTCTCTTAATAAATATTCCTACCTTCATTAGCAAATTCATCTCCAGTAGCAATGTCAAATTCAAAGAATTCATCAGAAATCTCTTGTTTTTCATTCGGCGCAGCTCCACAAAACTCTAAAACTTATTAACTTTTGAACATATTTCTTCTGATTTGTTTTCGTTTAATATATTTTTCATAAATAAATAAATTTCCATAGCAAGCAAGTTGTCCGCGAACATTTGCCTTATAAAAAAGGGCAAAATTGCGAATGGAAAGAAAAGTTTTTGGGGTTTACAAAAAATATTAGGTTTAGAAAAATATTTAACAAAACTGAATTGTGGCAACAGAAGCCCGGCCCGGCCCGATGAGAGGTCTGGTGAAAAGTATCTGTTTACGTTTCTGTTTAAGTTTGTGGGTTTACGAAGTTTTAAATAGGATGTTGGCAAAAAAGGCGGTTCTATTTCTACTTTAAGTTTTCTGCTAATAATACTAAAGAATGAATAATAATAAAACTAACGTAGAGTATGTGT
This sequence comes from Phasmarhabditis papillosa, assembly GCA_034691345.1. Lineage (NCBI taxonomy): Eukaryota > Metazoa > Nematoda > Chromadorea > Rhabditida > Rhabditidae > Pellioditis > Pellioditis papillosa. The sequence continues at coordinate 6,141 of JAQGAV010004179.1, read as the reverse complement.
ATTAATTGCCTTATTAACAACATCTGAAGTATCTAATAATACTTTTTCGTTTACAACAACCTAAATATATTTATTTATATTTAATAATACTATATAAACCTTTCTAAGACATCCTGTAAATCCTCTGTCAGTACCGGCTTTTGTCTCCAAATACTGTATGTTTCTAGGGGCGCCACCTATGAATATACCTTCTTCCATTGAAATACCTTTGTAAGACTAAATAAAACATATTATTTATTATTTAAGGTTGTGTAGTAGAGATGGGCGGTACGGTCTGTTCGCGAACAAGCCGGGCCCATTTTTGCTCGAACAGTGCGCACCGCCTCTATTTTATGATATTTAAAGTTATGAAATCGAATGTTCGGCTTATTTGAAAAGACAAACAATTGGGCTTAGCAATTGTTCATAATAAGACTACAAGTTAATTACAGTAATCGTTTGGCTAAACCAGCTTTAGCTTTTCATAATCTTTCTAAACTATTTTCAATAAAAGTTAACTTCGAAAATGCCTCAGGGTAAAAACATTTTTTTATTTAAATTTGTGAAATTTACACTACCTTAAATTGTTCATTAATATCGACCATTCTCGTCTTCTGATCAGCGCGCATTTCAATTCGATCACAATATCTAGAGGAATATTATATAAAAAGTTATATTTTAGTATTTAACAAATGTTATATTAATGTTATTGTTAACTGACACGAAAAATAAGAAACGAAAACTCAACAATCCCAGCACTTTACAGTTGGTAATGTTAAAACTGTCTTTATCTGTATTTTCTTATATTCAGTTAATTACCGGGCCTATGTTGGCTACGGTCTATCATAATCAGCTCATAAACTACCGACATTTTCAGTAGACCTGTTTATTTTACTCAATCACTTATTACTACATCTATTTTACTTACTTTCTCCATACAGTTAGATTATGCCATAAAGAAGTAACAAAAGGTCCTCTATACATATCTTCTATTGTACCTTCGCCACAATCATATCTAGAAACATAACTAATTTAGCATTGTATTACTGTAGTTATGACGAATTTGTTTTGTAAAAACTGTATAAATACTGTTTACAAATAAAATAATTGTATTCTTATATGTTATTCTGTTTAAATTATATGTTACTAACATAAATATTTTAATCTACAGTAGCTTTGACTATAAATTTGTCTACAATCTTCTTCTTACCTCACAATAATATTTGGACCGCTGACTGCAATGGAAATAAAGTCGTCTCCGTTTAATTGGCCGGCGAAGAATATAATACCATCGCGCTGCTCGGAAAGTCTAAAAATATTATTGTTTAAAGAATATACAGAAGTTATAAATAAGATTATTGTAAATCAGATACCAATACATAAAACTAACAAATTCAATGAGATGAATGTCACACTACGGGGATATAACAAATTATCCATGTATTTATAAAAAGTGAAAAAGAACATAGATTCTATGAGTGTCCCAGAATCCTTATTATCGATAGTTTAAATAGTACGAACTCGGGATTCTTAGTTTTCAGCAACCCAACTACGACCTAAACCTAGGTAGCTCAGTGTCAGTGCCACTGATTCATTGGTTAGAATGTTAGTCCTGTGGACAAAACGTCGCAGGTTCAAGTAGTCTAAGGTAATAATTCCGAAAAGTCTCTCCGTCATTTTGGAATATCATATTCTACAAAGTAGTCTCATGTTTATTAATCATATGCATTCCTATAAACAATAATATTAACTTACTTAAACTCAATGCTTATATTAGTTTCCAAATAAGCTGTTTCTACAATAGGAAAGATGGCATAATTATTCCCACGAAATGCTAATGATCGTCCTTGTTTATGTCCTACAGTAGTTACTTCTACAGGAATATCAGATTCTAACATATTGTGTTCTAATTTCTCCAATTCTAATAAAGAACTTGTGTTTACTGAAAATAATATTTATAAAAATTAAAGGTTTTAATTGATCACTTTTAGTTAAATAAGACCAAGATAAATTATACTTTAGAAATGAGTTATTGCCTGTTTTTCGATCTACGGTTCTTATTCAGGATACACTACAAACCGTTCCTGGTACAATCTATAACAGTTTAAAACGGAAAGTATTGGAATCAATTTTATAAGATATTATTAGCAAGAAGATATTTAATCCATCCTATATCAGTTATTAAAAAATGGTTGTCTTTAGATATACGTCTGTTATTTGAAGAAGTTGTATTAAATAAAACAATTCCATACAACAGTTCTTCTACTTACATCTACAGGCAATAGAGTCTTCTAATAGATAGTGATCATTCCAACAACCACATTCATATGTCTCCGGACTTAGAGTTAAACATAGTTGTTCACAAAGAACAGAAACATCACCACATGAACCTATATTATTAAATATTTATAAATATATAAATGTATATTTTGTATTTACTTCTGAAATGCCATCTTTAGTAATAATATTAACTGTTGGTAAATTAATAAGCCTAGCTAACTAACTTACAGTTAACAAATGTTTTATAAGCAAACAATTGGCAATTTCTTATTCGCAGGTATAAGTTCATGTTTTAGCATATATTTATGTTATTAAGTAAACAATACAATTATTGCAAAGTAAATCTATCTTATATATCTTTTAGTTGTTCCTTTAGCTTTATATCCCCATAACCACTAGTTAATCAAACCCCTTACAACCCTCTAGCATCTACTAATGTTGTCTATTATAAAATGAGATCTATATCTTGTATTAATGTTAATGAGCTAGTGTCAACCTAATATATTTATATAATTATAGCACTCCAGTAACAATATGTGACCTAATGACAACTGTAAATAACAATATAATAACATATAGAAGAAATGATTAACAAATGTGAAACTATTCTTCAAGGAAAAAGAAGTATTCTATTCGTTTTATCGAAACTTCCGAAGAAATTCGTTTTCAGAAAGAATTGACACAACAACTTGTTAATGGTTGAGAAACTTGTTTAATAACTTTCTTTCTAATTCAATTTTGGTTTATTTTTTCGTAAGCAATCTTTTTTATTTCAATCTAAGCATGTTTATCCCTTTTCCTTATTCAATTAGTTTATTGATGCAAATAGAAATTGTCAAATAAGCGAACAAAAGCATGTAATCTAAGTAAAATAAGAGACAACTAAGGGGGGGGGGGGGGTTACAAATTGTATAAAAGTTATTTTAAAGGATTTATTTAATTAGAATTCTACCATTATTTAAAACTCAGTTTTTAAACTGAAACCTTCCAATAAATTTAAATAAAAAAGTCTTAGAGTTTACGGTCTAACATTCTGTTAAAAGAAAAGAGAACTTTACTAGAAAAACAAAAAACAATAGTGTTACAAGGCAGAAAAGAGTGAATTTCTAATGCTAGTCATTTATATATTATATCAAAAAAGTATAAAGAGCTCAACCTCCAGAGCAATATACTAATAAGCAGCGTTGTTAAATAAAATAAAAAGTATTTTTAAATAAATTCACTTCCAATTCATCGATTTTACTTGTTCTTTGATTTTAACACCGTTTCTCGCGAAGATATTGCGTCGGAAACCTATTTCTTGGTACAGACTATAGTAGCTAACAATCGCTCATATTTTATTAACTCTTCTTAAATCTTCCCATATTCCTCCCTTATATTCCTCATATTCTCATATTTCCTTTGTACCGCCCGTATTTGCTAGACGGGCTGTCCGTTTCCCTACGGGACCAAAAAGATGTCATCGCGTAGATATTAGTAGAAACAAATGTGTAAGGAATACAAATCCCAAAAGAAATAAAACAAGTGAGAAGAATAAGAATACGAAAGATATGTTCCTTTTTGTGAATATTTTAGGATCAAAAAAGTATTAAATATACGTGAATAATAAAGTCATTGCTTAGTCTTAGCGGGCCTTTGAAAACGGCAAATTTGTACAATAACCTCTGAGAAAGATACATTTTGAGATTATATTTCAACTTTCGACAGCACCGCTCATTCAAAAAATAATGTATTTCCGCGATGGCTTATAAGGTATGAGGACGATGGTTCGAATACCTCCGAAAATCCTGCGCACTCTAGGTGCTGTGCTATGGAGTTATAGTTATTTTTATAGTTAACTATTTCCTGTAGTCGCACTTATCACACAATAACTGTAGATTTCTTCGGCGCTGGGTTTCGGCAGTTCATTCCGGAATTTTCTGAGCAGAGACAGCTCCTTTATAACATTCAATATTCGGGGCACGAAACATGTGAAAAATAAGCTGCTGGTTTCCCAAGCCTTCTGCAGCTACGGGGAGTCGAACCTACAGCTTCAAATCATCATGGATTTACAGACCGCTGCTCCAACCACTAGGCTAAAGCACCCGCACTTGCTATGGAGTACGCGCTTCCTAAAATTCGTTTTTCTACTGTCTTTGCTCCAAACATTTGGGATTTTGTGTATTGTAAATGAATAAATAAACGTCTATCAAAAGCAAACTTTCATTACTATTATTATAAATTGCGTGTCGCGTTAAAGTATGTTCCTAACATAAAAAATAACGTGTACTCCGTATATAGTGAGCGCCAGGAGTAACGATGGAGTGTAAAGAATTCAACGCCCGTCTGAGCCCCTTTTGCGAGCACCGCGCCAGAATCTGGCGGCTACTCTCCGTTCAATATCGTACTTTGCTAGTACGCGCGTGCAATTTGCCTGCAGGTTCAACGTTAAAAATTATAAAAAAAACGCAAGTGACACTCCATTATTACTCTCGGCTCTGACTATACAATAGTTTAACAACAATCATTGGTTAATAGAATATGGTTATTTACTTAAACTCAATACTGTTCGTTATTCGTTACAAGATAAGCTGTTTCTACAATTCAATCTTTTATTCCTATATTGCACCATTTATCTCTAAATAATTCCTTATTTCTTCTTGCAAACTTGCATTTTCTTCTTTATTTTTATTCCATTTGTGTGTAAGAAAGTTAAGTTTAAATCATCCGATTCGGCCCGTCACGCAATGTTAATTCGAATGAACGAAAGACGAAAAATATAGCGAGAACATAGGGAAATCAGACGGGGGAGGAATGGATATTTATAGTCTATATCAAGAGCGAAGACTACCTCGGAGAGACGCGGTGTTAGATTAAAATAAATTTAATTATGAAGAAAAGGTTCACAATACACCAAGGGACTGGAGATTCAGAGACGGTTCAAATCGATTTGGGGATTCATGGACGGTTTCTCGAACCGTCCCTAAAGTCAGATTCACATCCACCAATTATTCATATATTTTTACGTATCACCGATGCTCTCCAGGATGTAAGAGATGGTAGTCAAGACAGTTAACGTTTATATTATGTAAGCGATTGTTTACTGGTTTTTACGAACCCAGAGATTACTTTTTTTGTAGGGAACATGTGAAACGAAAGAACTTCAGAAAATATAAACTTAATAGAAAATCACCTAGGGAGCATAGAAATCATACTCGAACAAAACCATGAATCTCTAGCTTATGAGGCAAAGCTTCTATCCACTGGGGTCCCGCGCCCCAATACAGAGTAGCAACTAACTTTAGTACATTATTTCACATACCCTAAGTGAATATAAAACTTAAAACTGTCAATAACCAATCATTCCCCATTCAAGTTAGCTGATTATCTATTATTTTACAAATTAAAATACAAATATTAATACAGAATTACCCCTAAATACCTATTGTTCCCCCTTTCCATTGCAATATTTGACTCTCTTTTCCCCATTAGAAACCCTCAAACAGGTTCGCCGTTCATTTTAATTCAATCAACTTTTTTAGTACAAAAGATTTGCAAACAAATTAGAGAAATATAAAAAGACACTTATGTTGCCTTTATGTTTTTGCTTGATATCGGAAGGAAATATTTATTCGAAAAAGAATTGCAAACTTATTGAGGTAGTTAGTGGAAAAGATGATGACTAATATATTTTCTAGCATTTAATAAATAATAGACTAGACTTATTTAATTGTCTGTTGGAGGTTAATTACACTGAACATCTCTTTATCTTAATCTCGACGTCGATGGTTCGAATCCGCCCCGAAGAAAGAATTCTTGCAAATTTCTGTGGCCGTATACACCAATGTCCGGAGGATCGGAGCGGAGCGGATATTAGCTATGGAGCGCTGTGAATTGTCCGCA
>JAQGAV010004178.1:0-10822 GCA_034691345.1 Phasmarhabditis papillosa | reverse complement strand
TGCAATAGAGAATAGAAGTATGAACTTTCATAATTATTTAATTACAAGATAAATGCTCCATTGGAAATCTGTCCGAATAGTGTTTTTACATACATATTCTGGAGTGCTCAGGGAAATATGGGGTCACTAGTTAAAGCAATCCTTTGAGTATTTCAACGTTTTAAAAATGTAAAACAAAAATTCTTAATACCTCAACTATTTTTTTCATTGCAGACGATAAGATCCAAGCTCTCATCAAGACCCACATCAACTAAATCATTCCTCAGGACTTATGTAACTTATGTAGAATAATCTAACTAAATAAAGATTACTTTCAACAGTGTTTTGCTTTGATTACTTAAGAAACAAATGTAAATAGACTCTAGTTTGAACTTCTGTTCCCCCCAGAATAGCAACTTTCGGCTTCATTGTTGTCATTGAATTGGCTATTTTTTTAAGTTTGTTTATTAATATTTACGAAAAACGATATCACAGATGTTTGGAGCGAAGTAGTGGGACGAGGAAACCATAGGTAGTTTGACTTCATAGCGCAGAACCCATGGATTAGAGGCGGCGAATCAGAACAAATTTGCAAGAATTCTTTCTTTAGGTGGATTCGAACCATCGACCTCTAGCTTATGAGGCGAAGTTTCTAACCCCTAGGCTAAATGTTCTGAGAAGAAAGTATAAAACATGAATATGGCTGGGAAACAAATAAATATAAAATATAAACAAACCTTATATGGTAAACAAAAAAACATTGGTTTCCTAAATTCTAGCTCATCTCTCAATAGAAACAGCAGTCTCATACAAACTTGCTACCCCCAATTTAAGGAATCAGATAATTTACCCACAAATTGTTGGCATAATCACGTTTTTGTTGACTATTAGTAGGGTAGCGCTTCGGTATGATAGACGGTATGGTAAACTGGTAAAGCAGTGTACCGGTATACCGTTTTACCTTTAAATTTTCGTAGCAAATTAACCGGTATACTGTATTACCGTTAATTTGCCAAAAAGTTTGGCGAATCGCCACCATAGTTAACAAGATGCTGGCTGTTTTGTAGCCATGAATATGACAAATTCTGAAAGAGTTATGAATTGTTTATGTTATCAAATGAGGATTCAAATGGTGCACTTTGGAAATAAGCTACTTATTCGCAATGATGAACAAATTAGAAGCAAGATTCTTTAGGGCGCCGCGTCGCTAAAAGCTGAACTCCGTCCGAAGGTTGTCCATCTGGCTTGGCAAGCAGGTTAGTTCATAACTACCACCCGTTATGGCAATTTGTATCCTTCGGTGATTCGAAAAGGATAAATGTACTTTCTGATTAAGAAAATCGCACAAAATATTGAGACCATTATGTAAAGGTGCAGAAGCGAAATTTAGTAATTTGATGAAATATTGGGTTTTGAACGTTATTTTTGAACGTTACGTAACATGTGCCGCCAGCTGCAAGTTAAAAAAAGTTTAAAAACTGGACATTTGAGCTACAAATGTCGCTTTCTAACTCTGCGCCCTCCTAATTTTATATTATTTTTCATAGTTTAGACTTTTCTCTCAAAGGGATATGTTTAGAAATATGATAGACTAGCCTGTATAAAAGGGCCCTGCTGGGACAGATATTCAGTCAACTCGCAATTGCTTTAAACATTATATCTCTCTATTTATAATAAAACTTATTAGTAATATTGTATTAATGTTTAGGAATGTTCCGTCAACTTGTGCTCCTCGCTGTTCTGGCCGTAGCTGCCCTCTCTGCTCCAATTGAGAAGTTCGATGATATTCCAGAGGAATACAAATGTAATATTAAAATTATTTCAAAAGATATTAAAGAAAACTTAAGTGAAACTTTATATATATATATATATTAAATATGCCTCACAATTTAAATCTAGACGCACCACTCAACTATATTATCATAACTAAGCAAATCTACTTTCAGCCCTAATCCCAACCGAAGTTGCCGAGCACTTGAAGAGCATCACCGAAGAAGAAAAGGCTGTATTGAAGGAACTTGTCAAGGAGCACAAGACCATTACCAATGAAGAAGAATTCATGGCCAAGCTCAAGGAAAAGTCCCCATCTCTCCACGAGAAGGCCGTGAAGCTCCAAACCGTCATCAAGGCTAAGGTTGATGCTCTCGGAGAAGAAGCCAAGGCTTTCGTTACTAAGGTATGTTTAAGTAGACATGCAAATTGAACAAAGTTCCTAAAAAGTTTTACTCTATGAAACAAATTACGCAGCTTACAATAAAAGTGTTTTGAATCCCTGGGGTTCTTCAGCTATTTGCTGTAACTAAAGCAACTGCTTCACACTTTTCTTACTGTATTCGGGACTTTTAAGTCAGTAGAAAGCGTTTGTTCTTAGCTATAGTCAGCGTCAAGAGCAATGATGTAGTGTCACCTACGTATTAACATCGCACCTGCAGGCAAATTACACGCGCATACTTTCAAAGAACAATATTGAACGGAGAGTAGACGCTAGGTGCTGGCGCGGTGCTCGCAAAAGGGGCTCAGACGAGCGTTGAATTCTTTACACCCCATCATTACTCTTGGCGCTGACTATAATTAATATAATAATAGCTGTTAAGCTATTAAATTGTTACAACTACTCTCCCCATTCTGTGAGTTCCAGGTTATCGCTGAAGGCCGTCAACTCCACAGAGACTACCTCGCCGGTAGCAAGCCTTCCCTTCCAGAACTCAAGGAGAAGGTCAAGGCGTAAGTTTTATATTTAAAGATCTTATGTAAGATTCTAACAATACATGCATTATACCTTTATACAACAATTATTTTGTATATAACTTTGTATATTTCAGTCAACTTCCGCCAACTCCACAGAGACTACCTCGCAGGTAGGAAGCCATCTCTTCCAGAACTCAAGGAGAAGGTCAAGGCGTAAGTTTTATATTTAAAGGTCTTAAATAAGATTCTAACAATGCATTCATTACATTTTTATAAAATAATTATTTGGTATATAACTTTGTATATTTCAGTCAACTTACCGCTTACGAAGCTCTCTCTGCTGGAGCCAAGGAAGAATTCAAGGCTCAATTCCCAATCCTTACCGGAGTTTTCCAGAGTAAGTTTTTAAACTTCAACTTTACTACTTTTATTAATAGTATATAAGTTGCAATAGAGAATAGAAGTATGAACTTTCATAATTATTTAATTACAAGATAAATGCTCCATTGGTAACCTGTCCGAATAGTGTTTTTACATGCATATTCTGGAGTGCTCAGGGAAATATGGGGTCATTAGTTGAAACCATCCTTTGATATATTTCCACGTTTTAAAAATGTAAAACAAATATTCTTAATAGATCAACTATTTTTTTCATTGCAGACGAGAAGATCCAAGCTCTTATCAAGACCCACATCAACTAATTCATTCCTCAGGACTTATGTAGAAGACTTAACCTAATAAAGCTTACTTTCAACAGTGTTTTGCTTTGATTAGTCTCAACAAGCAACTGTAAATAGACTCTAATTTAAATCTCTGTTCCCCCAAAGTAGCAACTTTCGGCTTCGTTGGATATTTTTTAAAGTTTATTCATTCATTTTACGAAAAATGAGATCACAGATATTTGGAGCGAAGTAGTGGGACGAGGAAACCATAGGTAGTGTGAATTCATAGCGCAGAACCCAGGGATTGGAGGCGGCGAATCAGAACAAATTTGCAAGAATTCATTCTTCGAGGGGATTCGAACCATCGACCTTTAGCTTATGAAGAGCAGCTTCTAAACAATGGGCCAAATGTGCTGGGAAGAACGTATAAATATGAGGATGGTAGGTAATCAATAAATATAAAATATAGACAAATAATAGAATAAGTAAGCCTTATTTACCTCTCACAACTGTCATCTTATCTGGTATGAAAAGAAATAAAAGTTTGGTCCATAGCTAACACCATTATGACAATTTGTGTCCCTCGGTGATTCGAAAAAGATAAATATAGTTTCTGATTAAGAAAACCTCGAAAAATCGTTGAACCATTATGTAAACGTCCAGATGTGAAATTTAGTAATTTGATGAAACATTGGGTTTTGAACGTTACTTTTGTATAAATGAAGAGAGAATTCGACCAGTACTGAACACTTTCGCCAGTTAATACTATTCCAACATCTGATTCCAATAATGATATAGTTTTGGTGATTTCATCATCCGTTATTATTGTTTGTATTCGAAGAACTACAAAATTAGGAACGACGACGGAACTCATTGTTTTTGTTCATTCTGTTTAATTATTGACACAATGTTAAAATAACCAGTATTGTGAAGAAGTTGCTACGCATGAAAATATGGTAAACAGCATAACAATTATGCAATTCTTCTTTCAAGTATGGCTTATAAACGCTATGGTTAAATGTATTAATCACAAATGTTACACAGATAATGTTTATGCAACTCGTTTATAAATTTTAGAAACGATCAGCTTTCTGCTTCTCAGTTTATCAGCTGTTAGATTAGATCAGATGAGTGAGTTAACTATTACTTTGATAGATGCCCCAAGTTTCTGTGTTCTGATACCTCTGTCTATACCGACACTAGACCACTTTTTTATACTTAGAAAAAGATTCTACAGTTTTTCTCAAAGTTAAAGTTTGTTTATTCATTTTTATGTTATTACAATTTATACAAAGTATGATTGTCAATTTATTAGTTTTTTAGCTGAAGCTCGAGATGGTAATACTGAATGAAACCTGGCTCGAAGTGTACAAATATATAATATATCTAATATCCACCTTAACATTCATGGTAAACACTTTATTAGTAGTTTTAACATATAAAACTCACTCACACTATATGAAGAACTACAAGTATGTACTTTATGTATCAGGAGTTGTTGGAATTGGGTATTCTATAACTTTCGGATTACCATGTTGCGTGAGTTGGTCTCTACAAATAATTAGTCTTTAAAAATATTATTTTGAAATTATTGAAACTTTTTATTACAAAAGGATACGACATAAAATATAGATTGCAAAACAACACTGTTTAATTTGAAGTTGTTTGTAGTTAGTACTAGAGTACTGACTCGCCGCGCACACTTCTTCAAACGGTCGTACCGTTTAAAATAATCAAATATTTTTAAAAGTTAACTAGAGATTTGGAATCAGGAGATTAATATGTACAAAACAAAAAAAATAAATTGGTTAAGATTGGACGAAAATCAATTTTCACGTGAAACTTCCTAGTTAAATGTTTCAATTCAGCCTTAGAGCTGATAATTATAGACAAAATAATTGATTGAACCAACTCGTTGGCCCATTCAGTGCTTCTCCTAGGAATCATTTTTCAGTGCATGATCTTCTTCAACAAAAACGCTTTTATATTTTCATTGGGCCTATTTCGGACTTCCAATATAGCTTCATACCTTTCTTATGTATGGATAATTTTGGTCGGGGCATCAATTGCAACCGTGTTTATATCGTTTCTAATTCGATATATACAAATTTGTCGGTAAATCTTTGCTACTAGCTATTACAATTTTTAACAATTTATTTAACACTGCTGGTGCTAGAAGCTGCGTCTCACAGCTACGCACCAAACATCTGCAATCTCGAGTGTGGTAAAATAAATAATCCATTTATTTCAAACACTTAATCAAATGACAGTAGCCAAACGTTTTCAGAAACTACAAGCAAATTGTCCAAATTGTAAACATTGCTTTAGATTTCGCACATTCAAGATAGTTCTTTCCTATGGACTGCACAATTTATTCCTGGCCGTGTACCTTCCAATCATTTGTTATTTCTCAGTTGTAGTCTGGGACCTTATATCCAGTAATGAAGCAGACCAGTTCCTAAGGAATGTTACATTTACTCGATACAATCTTGTAGTCGATCAACCCGATATATTAGGGTTTGCCTCGAAGGTAATGTTGCAAGCAGGAAAATAGGACATTTTACGTTACAGTTCGCAATTTATTCAAAGTAATTTATTATCTGTAATCGCACATATCACACAATAATGGTAGATTTCTTCGAGTCAGGGCTTCGGCCATTCATTCCGGAATCTTCTGAGCAGACACGTCTCATGAAAAATGGGATAAATAAGCTGCTGGTTTCTCAAGCTTTCTGTAGCTACGGGGAGTCGAATCCAGAGCCTCAGATCCTCACGGATTCAGAGACCTGCTTCTCTAACCACTAGGTTAAGCACCCGCAGTTCGCAAAACACTCGAAAAAATTGACAAAACAAAACAAAAAGAAATGGACGTATAGCTCTTTTTCTACGAGATATGAATTATATAATATTCATATTACAGGTGCACCTAAAAGATCCTTTCTTTTATTGTTTAATGGCTGGTTTAGTTAGTATTTATAGTAGTTTTGCAATTGCTATTTGTATTATGACAAAAAAGATACTATCGTATATTAGAATGACCTCAATCAGTTCGACAGTAAGGCAAATGTATAGGAATATGTTATTTCTGCTGGGCTTGCAGGTAATGCTTCGTTTATTAGATGATGGGGGGGGGGGGGGTTTTAGCCAGGTATCCTTTGGACGTATTATAGAAACGCCCGGGTGGGTGCCCGGTCAGGCTAAAAACTGCCCGGGCACTCACACAAAGTGACTGTACTTCTGAAAACAGGCTTCCATTCTACCTAAATTAATTTTATACAAAATCAATGCTGGGAACATAGTTCTACAAAATACTCTACACAAGTTTAGAGTTAGTTTCCTTTCCTCCAAATTCAAAGACTTGCCATTAGGATTAAATTACGATAGAAGGACTCTTCATCAAGAAAATGTTTCACAAACTGGGAATTGCCACATTTGTGCCCCAACTACAATTCTTGCTCCACAATGGATCTTATCATTTAGAAATGGAAAATGTTATTTAGGTTGTTTCTCCAGTAATTTTCACCTTGCTACCTGCTTTTTGTGGCATCGCCTCAGCCCTGATCGACTACGACCAAGCAGACGAGATCTCACTCTTCATCTCAATCATGTCCCAAATTTTTGCACTGGCCAATCCGATTATAATAATTTATGGGGCCAGCGACCTACATCGACAGATCTTCCGGAAGAAGGTGATCGGCAATGGAACGGGTAGAAGCTCGCAACTAACTGGAGGAACTTCGCGAAACTAGATGTCTACAATATCTCAAACTATCTCAAAATTGTTGTTATCTCTAAAATTTGTACATTGTAGATTGCAAAATAAACATAATACTTACAAAAAACAAAGATTTTTGTTTTGAACATGATTTAATTTTTAATAATGCGTCAGATGTACAATATTTAAATACAATTAGTTAATAAACAAAGTTTTCAACAAACAAAATAGTAAAAATCCCAAGTGCTATGTCGTTCGTGGACCCAACATGGCTTCCGACCTACAGAATTGCTATGCTTTTAATATCGATTCTAACCGTGTTATTCAATGTTTTACTAATTATATTAACTTATAAAACAGAGTCTACATCAATGAAAAATTATAAAAGTGTTTTGTACACATTTGCCGTTTTCGGCATTGGATATGCTGTTTGTAATGGTCCGCAGTGCTATGTGAGTGGGATAAATTTACATATTATACTTTACATAGTATAATCGATTATTTATTTTCAATAATGGTTTATAATGGTTTTTAAAGTAAAAGTACTAAAAATTGCTAAAATATCATAATGTTATGGAACTGGAAGATTCAAGTGGACGATATTCTCGATTTACTCCTAATTTACAGGCTGTTTTTGCACTTGTAGCTTCAAAGTCTACCAAATTGTGTATTTTTGAGAAAAGTCATATGACAAATCCAGAGCCTTAGACCAATAAACCATTACCAAATTAAAGATATATCTTTGCAATTCAGGTGGTTTTGATGACCAATATGTCGGGCTTAGCAGTATCGGTTGGTTGGACTTCCAATTATTATTGGACTTCACTTATATCTGTAATTTGGAGTTGTCTTGTACTCAATTTGCTGACAACGGTTTTTCTATCTTGTTTATTACGATATTTGCAAATATGCAGGTTAGCATAATCAGAAGTTCTGAACTTTTGCGGAACTTTCTCGGAGCGCGGATGGGGAATGCGGAACCCAAAAGTCGCTGAGCGCGGAATGAGGAATGCGCAATTCCGCACATCGCTGATCAGAACAAACTAATGTTCCACAAAAGCGTTACATCAAAAATACTATTTCCTACTACTTTAGTTTATTTCACTATTTATACAATAAGCACCTTCTTTCATTCATTTAATTATATATCACTATTTTTCTTGATGTTATATTTCCTCAAAATGATCTTTCTTCCCGAAGGAAGAAAGTTGTTTGACCACTCTCAATCTGAGAGCCTGGTTCAAAGAATCAATTTGTTGGAGATAAACCTTGTGATTTGAACACGGTGTTCAGCGCAGGAGAGTACATTTCGGGTAATAATCCCGAATTTCCACAGCTGCGAGACAATCTCGAGTTTCGATGGTTCAGGTGATAGAACGCTAGCCTTGACTATAGCGAAAGTGTCATAGCAGCGTTTCATGACCTGCCTTTTCCTAACCAAACTCAAATCCCATCAAACCTGCTAAGCATAACAAAGGTAAAGAGGTAAGATTTATATACAGAAGAAGAGTAAGCTCCCGAACAATACAATAACAATATAATTCCCGAAAATATACGAAACAGAGCGACTTGAAGTAAGTATAGCTCACCTGCCAGAAATTAGGATTCGCTTTTCTTGGCTGATATGGCGTCCAATCCCCAAATGTGTGCGATACGGTAGGTTCGCTGCGGGACCCAGCAAATTTAGACCTTCATTCAAACTGCTTCAAATAACTTGCGCAAAAGGTGTAACTTTGCAACACGGACGTAATCATATACTTTTCAAGAGATTTATTTAGAGTTTCATTGTATCGTAAAGTTTTTCAAATGGGAGTACACTATCTATTCATTGCAATATACCTACCATTTACATTATATAATATATCAGCCATCTCATTTATGCGTTCTTCATCTGAGGCGGACATTATCTTGCGGAAGTGGATCTTTGATAAATTTGGATGTCATGTTGATCAGCCGCAAGTGATCAATACAGCAATAAAAGTAGGCACTTTATTCAAAAAAAAAAAAAAACATTTCCATATTCAAGAATAGGAAAAAGGTGCCTGCTCTTTATAAGATTTCCAGGGAAAATTAATTAACTCTAAACTGTTTTGAATACTTATTTATAGTTAAAACCTGACAGAAATGTTTTCTATGTTTTACTGCTTGGAATCATATTCTCTTTTTCATTGCTGGGATTTTTCATTATTTTCCTGACCAGCAAAATGAAAAAGTTTATCAGGAACGCTTCTCTGAGCCGTAAAACAAAGAGCGTTTACGACCGAATGCTGCTCATTCTGGGATTCCAGGTAAAATGAAAATTTATGCATTTTTTACTAAAACAAATGTTGTTTATATATTTTTCAGACTTTTAAAAAGCCTATCTTGCTACTCAAGAAACTATCTTGAGTTGTTTTCAAGTATTAAGTTGATTGTGAAAACACTTAGTATCTTCATTGATACATGAAAATTCCTTTTTTTGGAATATGAATATACAGTCAGCGCCGAGAGTAATAATGGAGAGTCACTTGCGTATTTATGGGATTGTTAACACCGCATCTGCAGCAAATTGCATGCGCATACTTGCAAAGGACCGTATTGAACGGAGAGTAGCCGCCAGATGCTGGCCTGGAGCTCGCAAAAGGAGCTCAGACGAGCGTTCAATACTTTACACTCCATCATTACTCTCGGCGCTGACTATACACATTTTCTCTCCAAAAGTAGAGTCCATACATAAAAGACTGGTCCAATTAAACTAAATCAAAGATTCCATCTTCCAGGTACTCCCGCCATGCATTTTTGTAATAATTCCGGCCCTATTTGGCTTGGTAACAGTTATTTTGCGATTAGATTACGGTGTTTGGGTCTCTTTTATACTCTCCACGATTCCACCATTATTCCCTTTATTCAATCCAATATTTATTATCTACGGAGCTAGTGATCTCAGAAAACAGTTGGTCAGAGGAAGTCGCCTATTGGGACCAACGAGCACCTCGCAGAACCTCCAAACAGTTAAAACTATACGATGAATATTATAAATAAATAAATGATTGACTAGAAAATAAGATGTATTATGGTCAGCGACAAGAGTACTGATGGAGTGCAAACGCTCGTCTGATCCCCTTTTGCGAGCACCGCGCAAGTATCTGGCGGCTACTCTCCGTTCAATATTGTACTTTGCAAATACGCGCGTGCAATTTGCCTGCAGGTGCGGTGTTAAAAATCCTAAAATTACGCAAGTGACACTCCATTATTATTCTCGGCGCAGACTATATACTGATGCTAACATTAAGTTAATCTACTTACAGGTTTAACAATCCTAACTGGGCAGAATAATCTTTCATTTGATTTTTCCCTCTCAGATAATGTGTTCACATTCCGTAACTTATTGACTGCCTAAAACAATTGACATAGTTAAAACAATGGTAGACCAACTAGTACATCCTCGTCGTGGTCGTATTCACTAATATTTCCGTTACATGAACCAAAGTTCCCTGCGTAAACAACATTTTTTCCCGTCACCCAGGGCCGAAAAGTTTCAGATGGGCCCGGGACCTCCTTAAAATGAACGGCTGAGAAAATACTTTTTAACGGCAATATCTCATCAGGGTCGATAAGATAGGTCTAAATAATACCAAAATGCCGTAAAGTGCTTTTCTTGCTTATTTTGACAAATTATTATTCCATTTTTTTCTCGAAAAGTAGAAAATTCTATCTTAACCTACCTAGACATGGGTTTTTCATGTTAATTTCAGAAAATAGAGCTAATTTTGCTGATCATTATTATATAAGTATGTTA
>JAQGAV010004177.1:0-10823 GCA_034691345.1 Phasmarhabditis papillosa | reverse complement strand
CCGAAAAGGTTCTAGATTATTTTGAACAATATATTTATTAATTCATTTTAGGCCGAGCAATGTGCTGCTCTCGAAGAGGAAACAATTAATCTCATGGCGGAGATTGTAGATCTTTCAGAAAAGGCGGCCCAGGTAAAAATAAAACAGCTTTCATATATAAACTCCGTATTTAGGCTTCGGTTATTGATGAACAGCTTCGGTTAGCTCGCGACCAAATCAGTGAGATGGCAGTCCAATTGGATGCTGTCGTTCATGAGAAGTCTTCCATGGAGAAGCAGGTTACCGAACTCTCCGAAAAGGTTCTAGATTATTTTGAACAATATATTTATTAATTCATTTTAGGCCGAGCAATGTGCTGCTCTCGAAGAAGAAATCGAGAGGCTCACGCAGCTTGTGAATGACCAGGCTGCTGTGATTGATGAGCTGAGAAGAGAGAGGGGACAAGCTGAGGGCGAAGTAAGCGAACAAATTGAAACATTTTAATTGACAAGTGTATTTCAGGATGATATGCCGGAGCCGATCGTTTTCCCGGATATGGACGATGAGGATGAGCCGCTCCCTGCTCCGGCTCCGCTGCCAACGCCACCACCTCTACTCCTGGTGCTGGGTGCCCCTCCAGCAGTTATGCTGGCACCACCACCAACTCCTCCGCCGGTAGCCGTTGTCCTGCAGCCACCACCAACTCCTCCGCCGGCCGTTGTCTTGCAGCCATTACCAGTGCTACCAGTCCCCCCACCTGTCCAGCAAGCACCTCCAGCTGGTCGAAATCGCCGCCGGCCCAATGCCTGGATAAGCCGAAGACGAGGACTGTCCTTGAGGGCCCTCCGAAGATTGGCCACGGCTAGTGTCACCGATGTGCCAAACGAGATTCTTCGTGGCCTGGACCAGTTCTACCGCGCCGATGAAATGGCCGATCATTTCCTCGTTCTAGATGAATGTCTCTGTGCTGTTCTTGGCACAGGTGAAGTAAGTTTCAGAATTTCTTCAAAATTATAAATATAATTTTAGTTCTCCCTGGAAGAAATCAATCGAGTCGGCAGATGGCTAGGTGGTCTGCGAACTGCACGTGCGATGGCATTGCAGGCCCGCATTGACCCGGATAGGATACGCAGACTCTTGGCCCCTATCCAGGATTTCATGTCCAGGCTCTGAGGTAATTTTTATTTTATTTGTGTACTAAGATGGTATGGAAACATTCTGTGTAAACATTGTTACATTATTTATTTAGCTTGCGTCTGTCTCTTCATGTCTTGTTGTTAATCGAGATGCCGAAGTCAGATTCCAGTTGTTCCGCACTCTATCGTCCATTTATATTGCTTGCCACAAAGCCTTCGAAAATAATTTGGATGTCATTTTGTACGACGTAGTACTATTACTCGTTGCTGATCCTTCAATTAAGTAGGTTCATCTTATGCGGTCAATTATAATTCTTTCATTATTCAGAATTCAGGATGAGGTATCCACTTTCCTGCCAAGTCTTCGGTCGGACTCTCGTTTTACAACGCATTTATACGACAAAATAATGTTAATTTCTGATAGAATGCCACTCTCGGCTCGCCAGTCGACAGATCCCAATATTATGCTACAACAGGTTGCTTAATTTCTTATTTTATTAATAATTATTTTACTTCAGCTGAATTCTGCTCTATCAATCGGTCCATCTTCATCCGACTATAGTTCATGGTGTACTTCTCTTGGTCCCGTGGTTACTTCGATAAGAGCTATATCGCTGTCTATTCGATTTGATCTGAAAAGAGTTAGAATCAACAGCAGCTACTCCTCGTCTACCAATGTGCAAGGTATTCTTAAAATATTACTTTCTTTGACTTACATTCTTTATTTATGAGACTGTTATTTAAAGCACCTTTATTCTAGGTCTTCTTCGCGCCATCCCATTGCAATATGGCCTGAAATTTGAGGAAATCAACAAGTTTTGCCATCATTTGGCCGAGAAAGTTGGAATTAAGGTAATTTCAATATTTTCTATCAAGGTTTACTCTACTTTCTAGGCTCTTGGATTAATTTACGAAGATTTGGGCCGTTCAGCTAGGCCGTATGTTGCCTCTTACATGTTTCTCGGAGCTCTTATTATCTCACCACTCCAGCCGTCTGACTATTTCACTGATATTCTACACCTATTGGGAGAAGAATGCTCTGAACTGCTCGATAATCTACCGCACCAGTCACCCCTCTCGGATTCTAAGCTTAATGGTTTGTTGATACCTCTTATTAGAAACCTTTATTTTTTATCATATGAAATATTAAAAGCTATGCTTTTATTTCAGATGAATCGCAGTCGGTTTCATTGGACTCTGTGTTTGGCGTTTGCTCCTTAGCCTGCATTACATCCGTATTTATTTGTTTAATCAAAGGTCGGAAGGATACTGAACAGCATTTAGTAAGCTTCCCTTGATTTTCCCTTTGTAAATGTAATTGTTCAGCTGTTGATGAAGAATCTCTACTCGATTCTTGGCTTGTGTGCACGGAATGATTGGATTCTTCGCGACTCTGCCATATCTGCGATTAGCATAATAGCACAGGTTTCTTGTCTATTTCCGATTTTGCTAATTCTTCTATTTAGAGTCAGAATCTGACAGCTGGGCAACTTCTCTGTGATAATGCCAGCTACATAGTCTCTTCTGTCTCTGTCTCTCGCTTTCCAGCCATCTTAATTCCCCTTCCGTATTGGCTTCTGTTATTGATCTCGTTGATGATCCGGCCATATTCGACCAATTAAGGCAGAGTGTCCTAGCCATGTTATATGCACTCGACGAATACAATCAGGTACATTTTTAGTTATGCTTGGTCGTCTATTACAAGGTTTCTAAGACTTTTAGTTTTCATGAAACATTGAATGTGTAATATGTATGTTTGTTTCTTCACAAGCCGATTTTCAAGTACTTTTGCAACATATCTGTGCAACTGGTAGTAGTTTACCGAGCTGGAATCCTAAATCCTACAACAAACCATTCTTCATTTGCCTTTGTTTATTATGTGCATATCTTTAGGAACACTGTCTGGCCATTTTGAGAATGCTGCGTTCGTTTGTGCAAGGAATGCTGAGATGGTTTCCCGAAGAGAAGGCGGAGCCTATTCCCGCTAAAGAAGTCGTAGAAACTGAAGAAGAAGTGGAAGATATGGAGGATGAACCGAAGCCGCCTGTTCCGGAGACAATCAAGACTGTGGGGCAATTGCTATTGAGGTAAGGGTTGCACCTATTTCTCTATATGAATGTTTGTCAAGTTCTCATGACCTTATACAAGAATATTGCCAAGCTTTAAATCCGCTTTCTATGTATATATTTCCGTTTAGGACCAAGCATCTGATCGCATCGCATCATTCTCCCATACAAATTGTTGTTCTAGAAATAATGAAATACGGTTTGTTCTATTGGCTGTTTTTGAGGTATGACAGTGTTTCAGTCCTAGTTATATATCTTTTTAAAGGTAATTCGGGAGATGGCAATTATTTCTCGATCCTTCGTTCAAAGACGAATTCGTCTGGAACTTTGGCCTAAAATAGTCTCTTTTATGTGTAAGGAAGCGGCTAAAGGAGGAAGAGTCTACCAACATTCGCCAGCATTCAAATATCAACAAGCTGTACTGGAAGGGTGAGATTTTTAATTTATCCTTAAGTGAGAAAGCAGCTTTCGGTAGTATGTTAGGAAGATACGGCCTGAATCACATTTTTATTATTTAAAGAAGCTTATTGTACGGTGAACAATTCCTGGCCGAGTCTTTGCGGAGTCTTGATTACTCGGCCACTATTTGACTATTCTGTGAAACACTATCCTCTTAGCAAGGAGCGGCAAATGTCGGCTATGGCCAGCATTTCTTATGCAAGAAGGTCCTAATTTAGAATTTTTTGAAAGATTTGCGTTAAAAGAACAACCAAACTCTTTTAGTGAGAATAGCAAAACTATGCATGGGGGATAGTTTTTTCACCAAATAGCTATCCTAAGCGAGAGGTCGTTTTGAAAACAATGTGTTCTGTTTGCCGCTCCTTGTTCTTCAGAGCTATTGTTTTATATAATTCTCAGCTATATACTATGCTATTAAATAACTATATATTTAGAATGTTCGACATATGGAGTTCAATTGATATGGAGTCAGATGAGTGGTTAGAAGTTCAGAAGGTGTTGTCCCTTTACGACTCTATCGGTTCTCATCCTATTTTAAAAGATCTCGCTAAAACATCTTTCACTCATCTAGAGGCATTCTACAATAAGAAGGCCACCTAAATTCTTATTAATCGTTTTTTGTTAATTTATTTGTTACCGCTGTTTTTGTTGTGATTTCATCAGTATACATGTATTTTTGTAATTTCTCAGTTTCTCAGTCTTTCTATGTTTAATCGCGTTGTTTGATATCATTTTCTATCTCATTTATTTTAATAAACATTTCTCTCATTCTGTTTTCTTTGTATCTCATAGCTGTAGATTTCCACTTAGTTTTCTTTTATGTATTCGATTTCATTTTGATCACATACGGTACACATTGGGATAATTATATTCGGTCTAACGATGCAACAAAAGGGAACTTTTTTTGTATATTTGAACAAATTTGAGAAGGTTTTATTTATTTATTTAACTTTTCTTATTTTGTGCATAGTTGTGTTAGCTTTTTAGAAGTTTTTGCTTAACCTTCACCCCTTATAGTCACACTGTATGCTAAAGCGTCTTCAAAATAGTATGTTTAGCATACATAGTTAATGTATTTACTTTAATTTGTTATTATTAATAATAGTATTTTTATTATTCTAGATGGCCACCACCGTCCGTGCTCTCCATCTACCTTATTACTTCGCTGGAAGTGTTGTCTCTGGATTCGGAAGAGGCGGAAAAGAGCTGGGATGTCCAACTGGTAAGTAATCAATATATTAATATTTATATTATTATTAATATGATATACTAATATGCAAGAAATGTCGATAACCGTTTGTGAATTCGATGGAGAAGTTAGGCCCCGCCTGGACAGAGTGGTGTATTTCGCTATAGGTTAAATCTAAATAATAGATATGTGCCGGCACGCCCTATTCGGGGCGGATTGGGACTAGCCAGGCTGGGTTACAGTATTCCGTACCGAAAATGATCAAGTGTTACTCTCGGCTCCTCATTTATTCAGTACATAGTTTATCCTTCTCTTTAGCCAATATGGATGATGCAGTGGTTTCGAATTTGCCGTCGGACTTTGCCACAGGAGTCTATTATGGATATTCGAGAATAGACCATCAACAGGTAGAATAATAATTATAAATGTTTATTTTTGTCTATAAAACATGAGGAATATTCATAATTGTGAATACGCGTAGTTCTATTTTATCATTAACCAGTAGGTTGCTAGTTATTTCATACATGAGCATTCATAAAATGCAATTTCACGGACTGGATCGAAAGATCTTGTATAATACAGCTAGAAAGCTAATTGAGATAGCTCTGGTTCGTATTGAATATAACTATTTATTTGTATGTTTATGAGATGGTTATGAGCGTAGGATGGAATCCACATTACCAAAATGAACGAAAAACAGTGGTAAGTGAATGTTTCTAGTCTTCTTTTAAATATATTTTTGTATTTTAGGAAGTCCATGTTTTGCATCCTTTTACAACTGATTTCTATGGATCTCATATGGAAGTTGTGGTATTAGGATACATTAGAGATATGACTTCATTTAAAGGACTAGGTTCGCTACCTTAAAGGTCGTTCAAACTAGATCTAATATTATCTAACCTCTTATAAAAAAAGAGAATCACTTATTGGGATACTAAAACCTAAGCAGCGCGAGGTACCTATGATTTCCTGTCAGAACTATGGGACTAACCATGTCGCTCTAGTGTCCCGTAGAGATGGGGCTGCCCGTACCGCGCCCATTTTTGCAAAATGTGGATACCGAGCCGTCCATCTCTCTTATTTTTGTAGTAAACTTTGTACCTAGTATCATACGCTGTGTTTTAAATAGCTTGACTTATTTTGTTTCAGAAGAACTAAAATTAGCAATAGCCAACGACATATCATATGCAAAAGAGATGTTAGAAAAGACGGATCGAGAAGCTACAGTAGCTGAATATTTTAAGCCTAAAGGACATCTATAAGATAGTAGAATATATCTATATTCTCAACCAAAGAGCTTATTTACCTTTAACATTTCATTTCATCATTTCTGTGATATTTTTACTTAGTGAATGAAGATTCTTTAATAAAAAGTATTTTAATATTATTATTTGAATATAAATACAGAATTGTGTTCCGGTATTGCTCTTGCCTCTAAATAACTTTGTATTTCTTAAGCTTAGGGTTTGGGCCATTCATTCGGGAACCTTCTGATTATGAGCAGAGACGGCGAGCGCCAAATATGGGATAAGTAAGCTAATATTTTTTATTCAGTTTATTTGTAATAACAAAAGTCACATATTTTAATAAAGCAGTAGTAATCTATTTAATTATTTTACAAGATAAGAAAAATATTTTATGAGAACCGTAAATGCGATGGGAGGAGTTTTATATTCAAAGGGAGCCACCCCCACGCGATTATGAATTTGGCATTTTTGACATCGCGGATTAATTTTAGTTACTGCTGTTAGATGATATTTAAACTGATAATAGTTGGGGCCGAAGACGAGATCTTTTAGTAAGGTAATTTCAATATAGGAATGATATCACATAACATATACCACATACAAGTTGCGAATTGTTCTTAGAAGGATGCTCAATTGACTAGATTAAAGGACTATTTAAAGGTCTAAAAAGATTATTAAAGGACTGAGTTCGGTAGAATTAAAGGACTAGAAGGATCGTTGCGGGACCTACACTGGGCAAATAAGAATGGGCGATTGTTCGAATCAAAACTATGAGATAAAATGATTTGTAGTTTATAGTCTAGTCCGTTTTAATACGCATAGATAGACAGCTGGAGTCAGAGCTGGTTACCAGTCCGGCCCCGCCTGATATTTTGAAACCCACGCCGGGCCGGCCGGATAACCACCTTTGGCTGGAGTGTGTATAAGGATGAATGGGAACTAAATTGATTTATATATAACACCACCTCTCTCGAGGATACTGTGCTGATAACATATCACTTGCTATAGATTGTAGGTTGATTATTCTATTAAAAACTTTGTAATTGTAAAATACTATCTAGGATATTGAAACGGACTATATAAATAACAAAAGACAATATTAATAATGGAGTATCTAGATGAACAGTCCATTATTAATATTGACTCTTATATAATTAAGTTTTTATAAGAAAATAAAGTCTTCCTAATAGAATCTTCGTTTTGTTGTTAATTAGTCTTTTTCTAACAAAGTCCCATACTCTTTAAGTTCTTTGCTATAATCATATCTAAACAAGCATCCAATACAAACTGTACATTATTTGTATCTGTAGCACATGTATGATGACAGTATATCTCCCGTTGTGAGGAACTGAAAATTATAATAATTATTATTATTAATTAACACGGCGGTATACCAGCTATTCTTTTTAGGGCGGAACCGGGCAAGTGGCGCTACTTAACTCTACTGACCAATGGCTGCAGTGGGGACTGTGTCCCTTTATAAAATTTAAATGTATTTTTTATCATAAACGACTGAACTAATGTTTCCCAAATAACTTATTTCTCTATATCACTCTGGTAGCAGAAAACAGATTCTAATGGAACACATTAGAATATTAGAATCTGTTCCTTTGGTTTCTGTTAAAATCTGTTTCCGAAGTTCCCCCTTGGTGGAAGTGGTCGCAACAGAAAATACACCAATAGGGAACGTTGGAAACAGATTGTAATGTGTTCCATTAAAATCTGTTTAATGCTAACTGAGCAGACTAAGGGTAATTAAATAATATGAAAATAAGTATAAGTTCGCTGCCCCATTGTTGTATTTGTGGTTAGTAATACGGTACTTTATTTACCTACCGATTTAACTGTTCAAACTTCCATTGTATATAATTAATACATTCTGTTTGATTCTGTTGTCCTTTGTATTCTGGGAAACAACAAGTTAAAGGACTGCGACTGATCTTCTCGGCGAATAAGTCCTTTTTGTTAAGGAAAAGTATGAAATGAATGTCCGCGAACCAAGGAGAATTGCAAATCGAATCGAACAGTTTCAGAGATTCGTGCATACGATTCTAAAACAAACATATTAGTTTTTATTCTACTATAACTATAGTCTGAAGACAGGCCCGTTTTCTGGTCGTCCCGTAGTAAACTCTAAATATATTAACAATATTATTTGGGCCCTTTTCTATATACAAATAATATATTTTGTAAAACAAGTCTATAATATTATGTTAATTAGTATAGAAAGCCTGTTCTAATGCTCTATGATTCGTCTAATGCTCGCTTTGCCCGTGTAAGCTGTGAGGTTGGTCTTCGGTGCGGCCCCGGTAAAACCCCTTATACTGAAGAAAATAGAAGGGAAAATGTATAGTCTGTCTTTTAAAAACAGCCTTGGACTTGGAGCATTGCCAAATCTCTTCTATTTTGGCGCTCTATCTACCGTCATATCGCGCTCTATCTAGACTGGGACAGTTGTTTTTTATTCCCTTTCTAGCGTTTGTTTTCTTCGTTTTTTGCTTGTTAGTAGTGCTAATAACCGTGTGAAAATAATAACTTCAGCCACCCCGCCACCCCTAGAATAAATTATAAAGAAGGCGCCCCAATGCGAATAGAAATGGATAATTGTCAATAAAGGGTTTAAAGGACTATCAGAAGTTAACTGTAGCTATTTCGATTGCCTGTAACAACATCTAGTGGTGTGCTCTCTAGAATACTGCGATAGAAACATAGCTTTTGATCCAGACTATATAACAATTAAAAACTAATATTAAAACTACTATTATTTTTATAATTAACTTAAATATATATAAATATAGACCTACCGTACAGTTATCCTCTCTTAATGTTTGATCGTATTCACTTAAAGAGCTAATAAATATAATAGCATTTACATTATCGAAACAATGTATCCACTTCTTTCGTTCGGACCGCTGAC
Source organism: Phasmarhabditis papillosa (assembly GCA_034691345.1). NCBI lineage: Eukaryota > Metazoa > Nematoda > Chromadorea > Rhabditida > Rhabditidae > Pellioditis > Pellioditis papillosa. The sequence continues at coordinate 1,830 of JAQGAV010004177.1, read as the reverse complement.
CACCCACATCGATAACTCTGTAAGAGGATTACTGTAGTTAATTGTGTCTATAGTCCTTTACTAACCTGAATGTTAGTCCTTTAAGTTCAAATAGAACTTCTGTTATTCCAGTTGTTTTTATTCTTGTTCTTAGTAGATCCTGTTCACTCGGAACATAGACGGACGAGGACAATCGCGGCAAATTGTCGAGAAAACTAAAAAAGAAAAGATAAAAATAGAAAAATAGACAATAATATATATATTATATGATTATTTAGAACCACATTCATTATTATATTCATAAGATGAGGTCTTTACTTCTCGTGTCTAATGTTATTGTTCATGTTCCCACAATAAACTATAGTCCAACTCGAACCCTAGGTTTCCAGCGCGGTGTTATAAAATAAAAGTAAAATCGGTCACCGTGGTGCGGTTTCTCCAAAAGTACATTCATTTTTATAACACTGCGCACCGCGCTGGAAACCTAGGTCTTTAGATGTATTATAACTGAGAAAATGATGAATAGTAGAAGATCTTTGTATTATTCATTACTAATTAGACCGTCCCCCCCCCCCTATGTTGCCAGCTATCCTTATTATAATATAACTTACTATTTAGCTGAATCATCTATCTGATATTCATTACTTCTTTTATAACATTCTCTTACTCCTTCATCCATCCATAATCTCTCCATTGCCTTAGCTAACTCCTCAGTTAACTCTTCCTTATTTGAATGTACTGTAGCAAATACCATCTGACTGTCCTTCTAGAAATGGTCTTGATACGAATAGAAAGGTTACTGTAGCCTTTGTTTACCATGTGTACATTTAGTTTAAAGACTTGACCGATAGCTGAGCTGATATGAAGATTTCGAAAAATAAATTTAGTAGAAATAATATTTACCGAATTACACGCCAGCTAAAAAATCACTACGCTCCAGGTATCCCGGCTTGCCAACGGAGATACTTATTTTAGAGGAGTGTGTTCTCCTTTAAGACTTCATTTTTTACTAGAAGATTAAACCAAATGAGTCGAAAAAGCTAAGTTATATTGATTAAGCTATCCTTTCCAATGATATATCAGTGAAAATGAATTCTAATCCTTCCAAACAAAAATCTTTGTTTTAGTTCTCCTCTGATTTAAAGGTCTATAATAACTTTGATTTTTAGTCCTTTAAGACTTCTCGGTTGATATTCAATACCAATTATTGTGTCTTTAACTTTGCGGGCGGTATTTATAAGTAAATTAGCGACCAATGAGAATATGTTGCTCTAATGCTAAACTACAGTAACTTACCACTCGTTCTGGATTTGAGTACTCGATTTGAAGGTGAAACATGGCTCTTAGAATAGAGAGCATCGAATGAATACAGTTAGAGTAAACGACAGGCCGAATCATCTCGAGGTCCTGTTGCGAGAAACCGTCCTGAAACGAAAAGGTTACTGTAGAAAGGGTTACTGTAATTAGGGTTACTGTAGAAAGAAGGGACACAGGAGTTGGTATTTGGATGCAGTGTTATTAAATATATTTCATACAGAAACACAGAAAGCGTTCGGGTTTGCCCGGGCGGGCTTTAAGATTTACGAAAGCTTCTTCATAACCTTTTTGAAGTCTAATTTTTTAACACCGCGAAGCGCGTAAGGTCGTTGCACTGCAGTCTAGTTATGAAAAGATAATAACTATAATAATAACTCTTATCCATAATATCAATCTTCTTTCTACTTCACTTACCTTATGTAATATTCTCATTTGTTTTAGAATTGTACTCTTTCCGCTCTCGTCACCCTTTCAATCAGGATAAAATTCTCTTTTGCTTCCAAATGAAACAATCAACAACTCCATTCAGCCCCC
>JAQGAV010004176.1:0-10827 GCA_034691345.1 Phasmarhabditis papillosa | reverse complement strand
AATCGGGGGGGGATTCGAACCATCGACCTCGAGATTGTGAGGCAAAGCTTATATCCACTGGGCCGATCCGTCCCTTAATTAATTATTAATTATTAGTCTTTTTTAGAGTTTATTCAAATTTTTTTAGTGTTCTTGTATTTCTCGTTGCTGTAATCGTCATGGCTCAATCACAATCCTACTACAATCCATACAATGTAAGTTATTATGATATAATTTTCTGTTCTAATAACCACTATAAAACCAATTAAACCCTGTTAAAACAACCAAACCTGTCACATTAAACAAACCCATGGAAAGCTAAAAGCAAAAGCTAATTGTAAGGTTATTTTGAAAATGCAATGTTTCAGAACGGAGGCGGCGGATCTACCAATGGTGGTGGTAACATCGGCGGGGGAGTACAGCCAGGACGTGTGAGTTTTTTATTATAAACAAGGATAGACCTAACCACATAGAATTACAAGCCTCCTTGTACAGTAATTTGTACAGGATACTCATTCTACGAAAGATGTGGAGGGAACGAAACACAAGATGATTACTTAGTTTTATTCATAAAATAATAGAAAACAAACCAAAATACACACCAAAACCTTAACACTTTCTACCACACAATAATAAATACATATCGGAGAACGTAACCACGTGTGGATACGCAACACGCAGTCAGGGCTCCGCACCGGCCCCGGCCGGCCGAAGTCGGCCGCAATGTACTTCAGGATCATAAAAATTTCAAAAAAGAGTACGTCTTTTAGTCATTGTTTCACTTATTTAATGTTAATTTTTAGTATTTTGATAAAAAACATTCAACATAACATATAGATTAACATAAAATCAACAATGTATATAAGTATAACATTTATTACTGTTACAACTTTTTTTAACTTTGGCAGAGTCTGGTTTGAACACAAGGCTTGCGGCCCGTTAAGGCATAGAGCCGCGGCCGGCCGAAATGTACTTTCAAAAAATCTCGGCCGCTGGTTTGCGGAGCCCTGGACCACAGGATAGAGCGCCGCAAACCTAAATGCTTGAATTTTCATCAAACACCATACTCACAATCAATCTTGCAGGTATTGTTGCCATCACGGCAGGCAAACTCCTTCTTTTGTAAGATGGCTCGTTTGTAAAAGGCGGCACAGGCACGACAGACCTATAACTAAGAGTAGGAATGGGAATTTGAAAGGGCCTGGCCGCCGCCGACAATTTGGGAAACCGGCCCGGGCGGGCCTGGCCGGCCTTTTCCCAGCCTTGACTAACGGACAAAGTTCGAAAAGGTTTATATGATTTTGATGGGCTTACTATCAAGATGAAAGCGAGATTCTCGTGAGTTTCAGTTTGTAACGGATTGTGGTAGACTAACGTCATACCGTTGGAAACCGTAGTCACTTTTTGTAAGGAATTTTCGAAGCCTAGGCTCCTGGCTACTTTTATTTCAGAATCTGTGGTAAAAAGGTAGCCCCATTTTGAAGACATATTCATATTCCCTTTTAAGTTACAGTAACCCAGAGTTGGGAACGACCGGGCTGGTGAAGCTCATACTCTGCTATCAAAATATCTCTGCTTTCAAGTTTTCGGTTTCTGGGAGTTCTTGATATCTTCAGTACCCAGTAGTAATACGTAAGGACAAGTGTTGGGCAGCTCGACCTGAGAAAACGAGCCCCAGGTTGAAATTCGGGGTTGAGCTCAACCCAAAATACGAAAACCCGTTTTTGCCCCTTCCCGTTTCAAAGCCAAACCGGGTTGGTGTAAAACGGGTCAAACGCACAACTCTAGTTAGTATAGTCTCTATTTAAATTTTATAAGATAACTTTACAAATTAACCTTATTGTAAGCTAAAAGTTCATCCACTGTAATATTATATATTTTCAATAAGTTTATAATCTATTTAATTAATTTAAATCTACCTCGGCCCCATAATGCTGGGCTCCATCGTAGGCTTTTTCGCAGACCCGACAAGTCGCCTCAATTGTCATAGTAACAGGACTGCTGAAGGCAAAGATCTATAGTTATTTCACAAAATATGACAAAGTACTACAAGAAAAGAAAATACGAACTAAAATATAATTATAATAAGAATATTAAGAATATAGCAATTTATATAAGTTACAAAGTCATTTCAAAGTAAAAATTGAATAGGTATTGTGGAACCGGGTAATAAGGAACTGGCAAGAACAGTGGCAAGTAACTTATAGCAAAAGTTGAATAACTTGAATAAAGAAAATTGAATAACTTTTTCAGACATTAATCTGGATACGGTTACCAACAGTGACCATCCAACGGGCCGGGTCCGGAAGGGCCAGACCCTAGGCCCGGGCGGGGCCGGGGCCAGGTTCGATGCTCTGCCTTACAGTATATACAAAGTATAGGAATATCTAGCTTATGGTCGGAAGATTATTTAAAATGGAAATTCCTGGAAGCAAATGATGAAAAACAAGAAGACATGTGAGCTGTGAGCTAAATAACTGAAACTGACAATTCGAATTAATAAAAATACTATTTAAATATCTCTGTTTCCGCAAAAAACTTTATCCAAGTGACTATATTATAACCCCGAAAATCATACCAAAGGCAATACAACTGATTTAGAACAATGTAAAAACTTATTAAGAAAAGTAATAACTATTATAATACTAATCAATTAAGTTTGTAACCTTAGTAACTGTTTATCAATAACTTTTTAACAAAAATATTAATGTATATGATAATAAATAAAACGATTACATATGAAATTACACTATAATTGTCAATAAACCAAAAGCTTCAATTATATTATCAGTTAAACCAATTACATATATGCTTACGTGTTTCCCGGACAATTTCCTGGCTACTAAATATAATATAATTGCTCAATTTAGCATAAAACAGAGTGCGCGGTGGTCCTGGTTGGTGTATCGCCGGTGTTATTAATGTTCTAGCATTGGGGCGCGCAGGTGCGGTAGTGTGTGGTGTGTGGTTGCGAATAGGGCGCCACTATTGACCAGCCAGTGCGATGTACGCTATAACGCTAACGATGACATCACCAGCCAGACTACCAATCGATATACATGATCTTTTGATCTTACAAAGCACAAAGGACAAAACTCGAGCAAGATTTCGGAAGGATGGGTTGTGATTTGGGCAATGTTTAAAGTTTTGAAATTGGTTAAGTTTTTGAGCGGAAATATTTCGCTAAACATCGTTGCACGTGTGATGGTATAGTCCATCCAGACTGTTTATACCACACCATCATCAAAGTGATCACACGAACAATAGTCAGCATCACAAGCTAAGTTTCCATTGTACTACCATGGGGAGTATAGTCAGATTCAAAAGTAATGTGGCCGTGTATGCTGTGTATTTCGTCATTTTTAACACTGCGCCTGCTTGAATTCTAGGCGCGCAATATCAACAGATTGCAAACTTGCTTTCGCTCTGCCTTACTCAGAAAAAATATTGCAACACTCCTGCTTATTAGCACGGCCTTATTACTTTTGAATCCGACTATAGCGGTGTTCCATACAAATGAATGTACTTTGAAAGAAAGGCTCCCAATCAACCAATGTCCCTTTCATTTTTATATAACACAGTGGTTCCGGAATACTCCACTGGAAACTAAACATCTCTTGCAAAAGACTATAGAACTTCAGTACTTCAGCTAATGAAATACAGTTATACAAGAACTTTTCACTATGTTGTCGATTTTCGTGGTGATGAGCTAGCTAAAACGGGATGCAATTGTGTTTTGTTCTCAGTTGTTCATAGACTTGGTGCAAATATATGCTTTCTTGAAATGTCACAACATATACACAATACTCTAGACAAATATAGTCTATACCTAAGAAAAGAACACAGAACGCGGTGGTATACATAGGCTTCCGCAATTGCGTATTTGTCTTTTTCTGGACATGATACAAAAAATGGCGCATCGAACCATATAATAAGCTTAATAATATTGACATAAAGATTATTATTTTCAAATTCAAATGCCAAAACTTTATAACAAGTAAAATTAAACACTTTATAACACATACAATAGATGTATTTTATTCAATTGGCAATTTCTCTAAAGCATCGTACACGTATTCCTTGCCGGCAAAGTAATTGAAGGCGTTCAGGCAAACCACACTTTTTCGCATTTCTACAGCGTTTTTCTATAATTACAAGTAAAATTTGCCTTTTGATGTATAATGTTTCACCATAATTAATCTAGGTAATAATCCTTAAATGAGGAGTACAGTCAGATTCAAAAGTAATACGGCCGTGTTAATAAGCAGGAGTGTTGCAATATTTTGTCTGAGTAGGGCAGAGCGAAAGCAAGTTTGCAATTTGCTGATACCGCGCGCGTAGAATGCCAGCAGGCGCAGTGTTAAAAATGACGAAATAAGCAGAATACACAGCCTTATTACTTTTGAATCTGACTATATACTGATAATCAATTATCGTAACTTGTAGGTTTATACCTGAACATGTAGGGCTAGATCTTTTAGCATCATGATCCTTTCAATGTAGTTATCCACCTTCAGCACATCCCTAAAGTTCGAGGACTGAAATTTTCTCTGATTTGTTTATTTATTATCCTCGTTCTGGATAAAACAAGTTCTTGTAGTTGAAATGTAAACTACTTAAACTTATGTGTTCTAATCAGTTATAGTCAATCTCAAGACCTAGGTTTCCAGCGCGGTATTAGAGCGGGGCCCAGTGTTATCAAAAATGAAAGTAAAATCGGTGGGCGTTGTGCTTTTTCTTCAAAATACATTCATTTTGTATAACACTGCGCCCGACACCGCGGTGGAAACCTAGGCCTTGAGATGGACTATACAGGAACTTACCTATAATAGTTAAATAACTCATTATAAATGTTACTTCTTTCTTTCTCTGCCAAGTCGAGAGCCGTCTCGTTGGTGAACGTTTCTGTAAAAATGAAAACTGTTAAGCATATTAAGAATTTCAGTGCCCCTAGTATAGAATCACCCGATCCCCGGACAACAAGCACCCACCCGGGCGAATCTATACTACGGCCACAGGATCTCAGTTTTGAAACGCAGACCTACCCGTTAAAATGGGTGAATAAAACCTGAAATCCGGCCCAAGGTACCGGTCTTGGGGAACAGGTATGGTTCACAGGCCCAATCGACCATTCATCCCTTTTATAAAACGCCCTATTCTACGTTTATAATTTTTGTTGGTCTCCTTTCTATTTCTAACTGTATGAATTACTTCTAGATCCATTATGTAAACTAACTTCCATCCCACAATACCAATGCCACGACAGCTATGTACTCTACATCCGTTAGCTGCATCTTCTGTAGTATATTATGTGTGGATCGGAGAAGTCCCAGAATTCCTGTTTTCACATATCTGGAATTGTTTGTAACTAAATAAAAGGTACTTTCAAAGAATAAAGGTAATATTTTAAATTCAAAAAAGAAATTATATATAACTCTAGAACTTTCTACTAAGAGGACATATTTTCCTTATCCATTGAAAATCTAAAGAGTAAATTTGGTTAGTTTAGTCTAGGGATTTAGTCCAACGGGATCCAGCCGCCCGTGGACCTGTCCACCAGTGGCCGAATTCACCAATATTCCCGTCACGGGAACGGGAACGAAACGCGTTCCCGCGGTAACGTTCCCGGCAAAACGGTATTCATCAACGTTCCCGTGCATTCAAAATTCTCTTCCCGGGAACAATTTTTGTTCTTGTGGGTTAGTTGCGGGAATGATAACCGTTTTTGCCGTGAATATGCGTTCCCTTTCCCGTGTGGGAACGTTGAAGAATACGGCCACAGTTAATTCTTTTTAAAACTTTATTTGTAAAGAAAGCAATTTTTAGTTCTAAACCATGTTAAGTTAATACAGATAATATATTAGTTGAAAAGTTATTTTGCAAACTCACTCCATTAAAACAATCTTATCCATCGGGTCTAGTCTGGGTCTGACAGGTCGAAATGCTGTTGTAATTGGTCCTCGTCGAGATACATTGTTGCGCCGCACATTATCCTATAACATTTTTATTACAATTGATACTACCAAACAGAATTTTGTAAAAAGTAAATACTTTTAAAATTACCAACTTTTTGCTTTTCGGGTCATTGAACAGCTTGAGAGTTCGGTATGCGGATTCCAGGTTCCAAGTTATTACCAGACAATACACAAGAAATTGGTCCTGGAGCAAAGAGCAAGATTAAAAGTTGTTGCTATATATATAGGTTGCTGTGGTCTATAACAAAAAAAGTCCGCAGAGCGCGGTCGTATACATAGGCTTCCGCAATTGCGTATTTGTCTTTTTCTAGACAAAATACAAAATAAAACTAGTACAATAATATTTTTCTGACATCAGACAAAAAAGTGCGCATTGAACCACATAATAGTTTTCCAATTTTGCCACAGAACTATTGATTTTACAAACTTTAGACAACACCGCAAACTGCAGTCTTCTTTTTGTTATGGACTATATAAGTAGAGTGGTCAAACGGTACAGTACAGAAACCGCTAAACCGTTTTACTGTTCTTTTTTAATAACCATAGTTTTGTTTATAATACCTGTTCAAGCCTACTTAGTGAGTTGAAGACTGGTAGTACTTCTTTACTAAATGGTCGCACTATTTCCTTGCAGATTGCAAACACTTCAGGTAGGTGATCGTGAGGAAGTGGTTGTATAACCTAACAATAGTTGTATAACCTAACAATAAGAATAATTCATTCTTTTAATACTAAAGAAAATCCTTATAAAGTCTGCACCAAGAGCTAGGTTTCTAATACAGTATTCTGTGAAGAACCGGTGTTAAATAAAATTAATGTACTTTTGAAGAAGAGTTTTCCTTATCAACTGATTCTTATTGTTTTGCATAGAACACCGCGGCTCCACCTCATAAGCTAGATGTTGATGGTTCGAATCCCCCCGAAAAAAAGAACTCTTGCAAATTTGTTCTGATTCGCCGCCTCCACTCCCTGAGTACTGTGCCACGAAGTCCCACTTCCTAAGGTTCCCTCTTTTAACTTCTTCGCTTCAAACATCTGTGATCTCGTGTTTCGTAAAATGAATAAAACAACTTTTTTAAACCGCTGCTACCTGTGGCCGTAGTATAGAAACACCCGGATAGGTGCCCCAGCAGTTTTTAGCTGCCCTAGCAGTTGAGAATTGTTGCCCGGGCAGGCTAAAAACTGCCCGGGCACCCATCCGGGCGTTTGCATACTACGGGCACTGCAAACCGAGCTATTGGTACAAATTATATTTCAAAGGGGAGCAATTCAAATTTTAATTTCATAACCTATTCGATAAACTTGCTAAATTTCAGAACAACTTTAATTAGTTTAGAAACAAGTAACTTACATCTTTTAAATTTAGTTTGGTCGCACACCGTTTCTCACATCGGTACTGATTTTCCTGGTTCGCACATTCGGAAATTGAGTTTTTATAGAAGTAGACAAACTTTCTCATAGAGGGCATAGAAGTGGAGGCGGTGATGTGATTGGCCTCGTTATGCTGCAAATGCAGAGATTTTTTTGCTTAAAAAATAAGTATAGTTTATACTGAGTATAAATATAGAGTTATTCATGGAAACATAAGTTTTTCGGCTTGGTAATCGAGTTGGGAATTTGGGCTCCCCTTCTCGCAAGCTCGAGCTTTGACAAAAATGGCTTTGGTACGAGCTGAAGCTTGAATTTCGAGCGGGGGCTCCTTTTTCTGCCCAACTTTATTTAGTGTCATTCCAGAGGGGGTTGGAATGCTTTGCATCAGCAGTTAGTTTGTGAGCCATCGGAAAGACTATTTTTTTGAGATTCAACTGCTAGAGTGAACTAGGAGCATCGAATCGCTAACTTACAAACACAACAGAGCAGCTAATAACCTGGGTTTCTTCTGCCCATTTCTCTAAAATATTACAATTATAATAATATTTGAGAATAGCTGAACTCACCAAAGAGGGCCAATCCAACCATCATACACTTGGTTAGACGACATTTCTGACAGACTTCTTTTCTACCGGCTGCAAGAAATAGGCATTTTTATTGACAAGCGTTGCAAACACGGCTGGGAAAAGGCGAGCCGGTCCGTTTCTCAAATTTTCGGCCCCGGCCCATAAAATTCCAAGCCCTGGTTGCAAAGTACTACACTTTGAGGTATGACAGTTTAGGTAATTTCAACATTCAATTCATTAAACTTATAAGTTTGCCACAACATTTTCTCGGAGTTTATAGTCAGCGCCATAAGTAACGATGGAGTGTAATGAATTCAACGCTCGTCTAAGCCCCTTTTGCGAGCAACGCGCCAGCATCGGCAGCTACTTTTTGTTCAAATATTGTAATTTGCAAGTACGCGCGTGCAATTTGCCTGCAGGTGCGGGGTTAGAAATCCTAAAATACGCAAGTGACACTCCATTATTACTCTTGGCGCTGACTATAGCTATATCTAATATGTATCCGTAATGATGGGCACTAGAGATGGGCGGATAGACTCGTTCGCAAACCGAGCCTAGCTCGCCGGTGCGCAGCATTGTTAGAGCGAGCCGATCCGCCCAAATTTTGGAAGCCTGATTAAAGAACATATGTTTTATCTAAATGTGGAATTAAAGTACCCTATATAGGTAAAATAATAAAAACATACTCCTTAGATTACACCTATTATGTCCTTTCCTACACACGTATGTCTTCTTTTGTTGTACGGTACGCTTGTAAAAGGCAGCACAGGCCCGACAAACCTAAACCAAGAAGGGATGAATTGTTTTATTTGAAACTATGTACATAGTTGCGAATGTACATATACAATGATGTTTAGCAAAGCTTTAAATAGTGAAGAAGGTTCGAAGAAACATTTAACTTTTTTGAACTTGGCTGGAAAAGTTGAGCGTTTATTAAAAAACGAATTTTTTATGTAAAACATTAAGGTACTTAACTCTTTGATTTCAGTTTAACTATACTAATTTGAATAAATTACATACCTCAACTCCACAGTGCTGCGCACCCTCAAAATACTTCTCACAGACCAAACAAATACGGTCAGAAGCTCGTATAATGTCCGTATTCATTTCTATAAAATATTTGATCAATTTAAGCTTTAGTGTGTATCGAGAGATAGGTCTCCAGCGCTCATACTGGAATGAAGCGGTGATCGAATAAAATGAATGTACTTTTGAAGAAAACGTTTCTAATTTACCAATTAATTATATTTTCAATTCATTTTTATCTAATATCGCTTCTTCCAACGATGATGCTCTGGAAGCCTAGCTCTTGATACAGACTATAGGTTATTCTAGATTATGACAAAAAGAAAAGACAAAAGTTTATGAATAGTATAGTCGGATTCAAAACGAATAATGGAGTGTAGAAAATTTCGACAAGGCAAACGCAATTGCGTACAAGCATTTTTGGCTTGAGAAGGCTTTCTACACTCCATTATTTGTTTTGGATGCAACCATATGTAAGCAAACGAACTCGTTCGAAACTAATGCGTCCCTTGAAATATATCAATAAGCTTATCTTTATAGTACACTTATCAACACTACAAACCACAGTTAAAAGTTTTATAAGGTTATAATACAAATAGTAAACATTAATAACAGAAAATAGATAACATACTATAAGATATTCCTTAAACAGAAGCTTCTTTATCACTTCGGAGTGATGTGAATGGACATAGTACCGACCAATTTTTGAATGTCATCTCTATTCAGAATTAGAGTCTACTTATTTAGGTACATAAGTTTAAATATAGAACGTTAAAGTTTTATAAATTATTTATTAAGTTTGATTAGAATAATATAGATAAAAAGTTGGTCTAGGCGAAAAAGCCGGTTTGCATGTACCTGACGGCAATCTATTTGCCAATAACGATACAAAGATCGAAGTGTGTGGTGCGCCTAAATAATATGTATGTTATTGATCGGTGACTTTTTATTTAAGTTTATATATAATATTATCCTTCTCGATGTCCCTCTGAAATCACCGTATTTTCGTTTTTTTGAATACTAGTGTATTATGTTTCCCGACCAAGGTTTCCATCGCAGTATCCTGTGACAGGGCCGAAGAATTTTGCTGACGGGGGACGAAAGTTTGGGAAACGGGACGGCCCAGCCGGCCTTTTCCCAACCCAGGACCTGCGAGTCGCGTGTCAGATAATAGTCTAAAAAAGAGGTTTATGTAACGTGGAAATAATATTGTTTAGTAAAAAGTTAGTTAGAACCAGTTTATACAAGTTATAATTTTAATAAATTAGGTAGTAGAATACTAAAGTTTGAAGTAAACAATGAGATTGAACTATCCCGTTTCGCCCTAAGAATAGTCTCATACGAAACAGCTCCGATCCGGGCTCGTCAGAAAGACAACCACCGATCATGCTTAAATTATTATCTATGTTGAAACATGAGTATTATCCTAGGGAGCAGTGTTGTTAGGTGGGATGGAAGCCTTTGTTTAAAAATACTAAAACTACCTTCATTCTTACTTAACAACGCCTCTCTTCACGATAATGCGCTGTGGCTGTAGTATAGAAACGCCCGGGTGGGTCTCTGTGCAGTTTTAGCTGCCCCAGCAGTTGTGGATTGTTGCCTGGACAGGCTAGAAACTATCCGGGCACCCGCCTGGGTGTTTCTATATTAAGGGCAGTGACCTTATTCTTAAAACAGACTATGTAACATTTCACAATAGTACGGGATATTTTCTCTTAAAATGTCATATCATTCTCTGATAAACAAAATTGGTCTCGTCTATCATATCTGGGTATAAATTATCACACTTTGATGTTTCCAAACGAGATCAAAGTTCCGCAACCAAAGATAATGAACGCAAATAAAAGTGGAATGATCACGTATACAAGTCTATGTTTAAATGATTAGGGGGGGGGGGGGGGGGGGGGGTG
>JAQGAV010004175.1:0-10827 GCA_034691345.1 Phasmarhabditis papillosa | reverse complement strand
GCGCCTGCTGGCATTCTACGCGCGCGATATCAGCAGATTGCAAACTTGCTTTCGCTCTGCCTTACTCAGACAAAATACTCAGACAAATCAACAAAAAGACAAAAATTACAGAGCCTATCTAATTACACAATAACAATGTTTTTGTACATTGTTCCCGTGATAGATAGATTTTGTGTCGTAGTGGATCTTTTAGGTTAGTATTTGGCCCGGAAGGCTCATTTTCGAACACCGAACTGGACTAGAGAACGAACACCTTTTGTGTAGCAAGTAATAGTTTTGTAAAGATGAACATTTGCAAGCAGATTTGTGCATTAGTCATCAATTTCTGAACTCTTTTACCGTTTTAGTTGCCAAGTGTAATTGCTAATGTTAACTAGCATGTGGTAGTAACCAGTTATTAAATAAAAGAGCACACTTTAAGCTATTTTATAAGAAATGACACTTAATACTACCAATATATCTCAGAAGTTTTAAATAAACTTATTCTTCTTTCGAAGTTTTAGAAAAAGGTTATGCTGAAAAGTAAACGTTTCTAAAGTTTTAATATATCGTGCAAATAGGTTCTGGTAGTTTTAGGTATTTTGTGATTCTTTAAACTTTCTTTCCTAACTAAGTCGTAGTTTGTGAACTCCGCTCAATGTTAATGATTCTTTAAACTATTTAAAATACCCAGAAATTTTTGAATTTTATAACTAGTTTCTCGTAAATCAACATAGGTCACATATTTAACTATTAGAAACATCAACTCTATTGTCGGCCTACAACGCATAGGCAAGTTAAAGGTCTGAATGCTCAATTTACAACCCGCAGAATAGTTATCTTCACTAATATTTATTAGTTATTTCTGAAAAATAGGTTAGATAAGATGTTGTGCATTGAATAATAGACTTGTCCGCATTTTCGCGCGCCATAGCTCGGCCGCGTTGCATTACATTTTGAAGTTCGTACTGTATACACTTGTATAAGACTTAGCCGCCGACTATACCACAGAAACTGTCAAGCCTTGAATGTTTCTTTTTTATGCTTTTTTGTTTGTCAAAAGTTGGAAAATTGGACCACATTTTGGGCCCACCCGGATCGTGCCGAACCATTTTGCCATATAGCAACAACTGAATTATACAAACTGCCAAATCTTATAAGCCAATTATAGAAGATGAGTCGCAATAGTTTTAATATGACTTCTATGTTCATTTTGTATTTATATTATTGTGAAGCATTTGAATTCAATATAATTCCTTCTGTTAACTTACCATAAACTTGTAAACAGACCACCAACCTGGGCCCGGGCCCACCGATTTTTTTCAAAAAGTACCATCTAGTAATCATTACTAATCGATATATGTAGGTAATGCTAATTTCCAGAAGTTGTTTTTTGCTATAGACTATCTTTTTGTTCGTTCATTACCATTATGTTCATTCAAATCTATATTTTGATTGCTTTTTTACGCACATATTGGGCCCGGCCCGGCCCGCTGGATGGTCTGCTTTTAAATGATCTGAGAACACCCTCCATGCAAGCTGACTTAAACCTCTCGAAAATTGAATTTACTTTTTCTAATTATAACTAGATTTCGATTAATAAACTACCTTTTAGCATGCTAATCTGCATAAACGAAGCGAATTAAAAGTTTAATACACAAAGTTCCAGAACATTTTTATACTATAGCTTATTCAGTGTTCGTACTAGGCAGAGCTGGTTTCCGGCCCGGATACGCAGCTAGGATACGGTATCACTAAAACCGCCATATCATTTTACCCAGGGCTGGGAAAAAGCCGGCCCGTTGCTCAAATTTTCGGCCCCGGCCCTGACTGGCTCGGGCAGGCCCGGCCGCCCCTAGTCTAGTTCATATTTTTAGCGGATATTCCTAAAAAAAGTCAGTTTTAGGTGACAGAGTAAATGTTTCAAACTTTTTAAAGAAGCATAAGACGAGACCTATGCAGTTTGATTTAGGCTTGTTCCTCTTAATTCTAATATAGTCAGTTTCAAAAGTAATACCGCCCTGTAGGCTGCTTATTTCGTAATTTTCAACACTGCGCCTGCTGGCATTCTACGCGCGCTATATTAGCAGATTGCAAACTTGCTTTCGCACTGTCTTACTCAGACAAAATATTGTAACACTCCTGCAATCCAATGTAATTAACACGGTCATATTACTTTTGAATCTGACTATAATCTTATAAGCATGATTATTCACTAACTGAGAATTCTTGATGATCAGAAATTTTTAAAACTCTGCTTAAACTCTGTTCTATTTCACATTTATAAGAGTTACCTGATATTCTTCACTTTTTGCAAAGTGATTAGCAATTAATTTTAATCATAAGATTAATTAATTCGAAAGAATTACCATAAATAAAGGAACTTTATCAGTTTTACGTGATTTATAGAGGAAAAAACTCTTAAAAGTTTTGGACTCATTCGAATAGGATCTTTGTTTTACAGAATCACTTTCGAGTGAAGTAAGAGTATCTATATGAGCTATAGTCTATTGTAAGAACTAGGATTACAGCGCAGTCTCTTGCAGATGGAGCGGTGTTGTATATTTGATGGATTGGGAGCCTTATCGGCACTCCCAGAACAGAGCTGTTAAACAGGCCCGGCTTCTCCAGAACAGACGGCTGACTGTCCGGCCTGCGCCGGTCCGGCATACGATTTAGAACCCAGGCCGGGTCTGGCCGGCCGGTTTAACAGCTCTGTCCCAGAAGACAGAACCGTCAAAAACATTTTGAACGGTTTTTTATTTATTTTTAACTGAACATTTTGCCATTTTTGATCAACCTAATTCCGTTTTTGGATGTTTTAGCCATTTCCGTTATTAGGCTATTTACCAGTATCGGGGAAAAAACTTTCTATTGAATCAGACCATATACAATAGATAACAACTTGATAATGAGCTCTTATATAACTATTCTTCATCTTCCCTTCTTCCAGATTATAATGATTTGTATTAAATGAAATGGCGCTCACATTTATGCATTTGTAGAATCATCTGGAATTCTCAACATCGAGTCTTAGACCACCGCTGAAAACGTTTTCCTGTATCCATGCATACGCCTCAAGTTGCGCTAAATCAAATGTTTCTACGATTTTTGAATAGCTTCGTATTTCGATGATAGGTAGTAAGGATAATCCATAACCATGATGAATCCCATAATTACAGTATAATAATAAGTAACACTGGCAATAATACGGAAGTTCCGTTTTTTCACAATGATTATCTGAAACACTACAATTCGTATGTTTCATCTCTCTAATAGGTTTTTGTTCATTATTTTCCAACTAACTCTTGCATCTCATAATTTATCTAAATTATCATTTATTAGTTTTGAATAACAAACATTTGGTAAACTTATATTGTTTTAAGTAGTTGAGAATGGTACAAATTTGCAAAGTAACCTGTAAAAAACTAGTTTAATTAAATTCAAGATGAGTAGTATAATTTACTTCCCGGGGCTGAGAAGTTCACGTGCCGGGGCCGACTTTTGGGAAATGGGCCCGGGACAAGGCCAAAAAATTGCGGGTACTCCCTAAGTGGGAAGTTACACTCTAATTTAGCTTCAGATATATTAGTGAACCCTCGAAAAGTTTAGCTTCGAGGTTTCTTTTATAATCTGAAGAATACTTCGAGCACATATTCCCGGAGCATTATCCTGGAGATTATAAAGGACGCTCAGAAAAGTATAGAACATTATTTCCGTATAACAATAATAGTAGATTTCTTCGACCCAGAATCTTTGCCATTTATTCCGGAATCTTCTAAGCAGAGACGGCTCATTTCTAACATTCAGTTTTCGGGTGCACGAAACATGGGATAAAATAGCTGCTGGTTTCCAAATTGCTGTCTGCAGCTACGGGGAGTCGAACCCACAGCCTCAGATCCTCAAGGATTCAGAGACCGCTGCTTTAACCACTAGGCTAAAGCACGCCATAAAACACCGCGCCAACCTAGCACTCGCAAAAGACAACTTTCCTAGTTTGCATAAAGTCAAATGTTTCAAAACTTTTCTTTATCAAGTTTTACGATTTTTGATAGTTCTTGTAATATATAAAACAAAATACAAATGTTTCAGAATGGATGAGGACGAACGTCGAATAACAGAAACCTGTTTCCATGAAATCCTCTATGACGTGGTAGCTATAGTTACAACTGGTACTATTGGTACTATTATTAATATATTTTCTCTTTTTGTTAATTATAAATCCAATAAAAAAGAGATGAGAGCATTCTATGTTACTATTCTATTTGCTCAGGTATGTTTATAGTTATTATAGTCAGATCCGAGAGTTTTAATGGAGTGTTAAAAAAGAATCCGCCGAAAATGGCTCCGAAAGTGATATGCAAAATTGCATGAAAATACGCAAGTAACACTCCATTGTTCCTCTTGAATCAGACCATAGTAATGTTGCGTTCGTGTTGGGTTTATCATAAGCAGTGGTCGTAGAAACGGTGGGTGCCCGGGCAGTTTATAACTGCACGGACTACGGATACAGCCTTGCTTATTAAAAATACCATCATTTCTAATTGTTCAAATTTGTTCAACATTTATGAATATTCGGTTTATTCTGGAAAATCTTCTTATTTCTGAAAATGAATATTCTATTTGACAAAATCGGTGTTAACCTTATTATCAAATTAAATTCTTTTTCACAATTCCAATTTCCAGTCGATATGATTCCAATTATAGTATGTTGTTGCCAGAGCAGCAGAGTTAGATTCAAATGAATGTATTTTTGAAGAAAAGGCTCCTAATCCACCGAAGTTCTATTCATTTTCATTTAAAACCGCTACTCAGGGCTGTAAATTTTACGGGGCGGCCTGGGGCCGAAAATTCAAAAACTCTGCCCGCGCAAGGACAATTTTGATGAAAAAACTCCTTTCGGTCGGCCCTGTCGCTACGTTATGTGAACTGAAACGTAATATTTTAAAATATGATCAAGGTAATGGATTGCCTTCAATTATCTTTCCCCACTAACAATAGCCCTAAAACATTTACTTTTCCACCCTAACCGAGAAATTCATCCATTTAGGTTGTGAACACCTCTACGTTTTTCATATTCTATCTTGCCTATATTCCTATTCTTAAGAAGTTTGGTATTCTCTGCTGCGGTCCAATTCCAATTCTTCTTAAAATAACGCCGCTTTATAGTTGGGTAAGTGGTTTAATAGGGTTTGTAAGGGGTTTACAACAAAAATATCAAACGATTTGCAAAGTCTAACATTGACATGACCAAATAAGGTCTTCTCACCCTCGGGTTTTAAAAGCTAAGAATAGATTATTACAACCAATTTATAAAGTAAACTAAAATAAGCATGGTCAACCAATATTCTTACTCCCCATCCGTCCAAAATGTATCACATTTAGTGTGGCTAAAACCAACGCTCCGCGCGCCCTTGCCTGGTAATGGCGCGAGTGCTCAACAACATTTTGCACTCTATTTGTATGCGTTTTCGTCGCGCGAAATTCTATTTAAAAACAAAATTTCTTGCACCGGCGCCCTTACCCGCACGTACCGTTTTTTTTTAATACAAGTTATACTTATAACTTGGATTGTGTTGTATTTACTTTTTATCGGTAAATAAGGTCATACATAAGTAGTAAATGTTTCACACAATCATTAAGCTAGTGCACCTATGGCGCTTTAGTAAAATCCCGTCACGGCATTGAATAAAGCCTTACAATGAGAAAGAAATGAAAAAAAAATTAACAAAGGAGAAGAAACCAGTCGAAATAAGAAGGCAGAAATCAAGTTTACACATCTTTTTTCTACATTTACATCATATAGTCTTCGGCAAAATCTCATGCTCTTCGAAACGGTAGACACCCCCCCCCCCATGTGGACCACAGATAACCCTGAATTGCGTACATTCAAAAAAAGATACTTGGATTTTTTCCTTCCTTTTTGATTTTGATTTTTCTTATTCTTTCTTAAATACCTATAGAAAAAAGCGTTTAAAGATATTGTAATACCTTATGGATTTTGCTGATTATCACTGGGGCGCCATATTCACATCATGGGCTTACATGAGACTCGTCCGTAGACTATAAATAATCTCGAAAAAGTAATTGCAGTGTATGATGGCCTCTCTACACGGTCTTGTAATGGCTGGATTCATAAATCTAATAGTCCGTTCTCATCAAGTAGTACTACATCCACATTCTTGTCTAAGAATAAAGTCGGAGACTCTTACTCTGGTTACTGTATTTATTCCCATTGCATGCGTGCTGTGGATGCTTATTGCTATGATTATCACTTTTGTCGATGATAAAAAGCAGGTTTGCAGTTTTTAAATATTTGAGAAGTGTAAAATTTACCGGTTTAACTGAATTCAGATAGGGCTGGGAATGTGACGGGCCGGCCGGGTCGGGCCAGGACCGAAAATTTGAGAAACGGACCGGCCCGTCCGGCCATTTCCCAGCCTGAATTCAGACTGGTAAATGTGGCTAAAAAAGTCTGATCTTTTAGTTGACGCTAAGTTGAAACATTCTACAAGTAATTTAGACAAAAGTTAATAGCTGACCATTATATTCAGCATATTTGAAATGTTACTAAGCCGCATACAAAATAAAAATATTAGTTTTTGAATTGTTTTTCACCCAAAAATAAACGGAAAACTTTTTCAAAACCAAAAATATACTATGCCTGAATTAACCATATTTCCTTCAGACAAACGCGATAGTTCATCTTTCCACAACGAGTACTAGAATCTTCTATGCTGGAATGTTTCTGTTAGAAGTACCATCTGCTCTATTATTTATTCATACTTTAATAGTTAGACAAGCAGATCAGAATCTCTCACAGAGAACAAAGAAGATGAATTATGATTTTGTTAAGACTGTACTAATTTTGGTAAGTGATTTTTTTGAAAGACCTTAAAAGTAAATGTTGCAATTTATGTGAAAGATTTGAATTTTTTGGTGATGGTTAGTTAACCTTTAAAATCGTTTTGAAAGTATTTAGAGAAATTAGAAACTTTTAAAACTACTAGCCTGTCGAAATTTCCTGTAAACTAGATTTTCTAGAGGATCCTTGCAACTCTAAGATCCCAGTTCTTTTAACTATAGTGCGTACCAAAACCTAGACCGGAGCGTCGGATGTATGATGAGACGCGTTGCTGTGAAAATTCAGAGAAATTGGCAAAATGCCCAACATTTCGAAAAAGTTGGAAAAATCCAAGTTTTGGTACGCACAATATTAGCTGCAAAACAGCTGGGTTCATTCACTGTTAGCGAATGTTATATCTCGTCTACAAAATAATAGTTTTAGTTAGCCCAAATGTTCTTTTTTACTGCAACCCCTATATATACAAACATAGTACAGGCAACTATTGGACTGAATATAGGTAGGAACTCTTAAGTTATCACTTGTATCACAATGATATTTGGTTTCTTCCGGGAAGGGTTTCTGCCATTCGTTCCGGAATCTTCTAAGCAGAGACGGCTTTTTTCTAACATTCAGTCTTCGGGCGCACGAAACATCGGACAAATAAGCTGCTGGTTTCCCAAGCCTTCTGCATCTACGGGGAGTCGAACTCACAGCCTCAGATCCTCACGGATTCAGAGACTACTGCTCTAACCACTAAGATAGAACACCCGTAAGACGAAACATTTGTAAAGATGAAATGATTCATACAATATTTCAGTGTGGTCCGTTATGGAGAAGATATTGCTGCATTTGCATATGGTCTCTACTAATATATGTTTTCTTTATTTTATACGGCCTTTTCGATATTTTATTAAGAAGAAAATATTAAAGACTAAAGATACAACAAAGATATTTATGCTTAAAAGTGATAGTTAGAACAAATGAATAGAATTTATTAAGTTATTCACCATGTGAATGAATTTGTAGAAGATAAGATTTTGTGAAACTGGGTCAACTCAAGCACTAACATAGTATAATTGTCAACTGTATATCACTCAACCCAAATTTCTTTTTGAAACATTTACTTTCTAACAATACAATTGGCCCTGTGGTTAGAAGCTTCGCCTCATAAGCTAGAGGTCGATGGTTCGAATCCCCCCGAAGAAAGAATTCTTGCAAATTTGTTATGATTGGCACCTCCACTGAGTGCTGCGCTGTGAAGTCCCACTTCCTATGGTTCCCTCGTCTCACTTCTTTGCTCCTAACATATGTGATCTCGTGTTTCGTAAAATGAATAAACAAAATATATTTGAAGTAAATAAATTGAAAATTTGCTCTATATAGTCTAGATAGATGTTCATATTTATTAGGGATTAGTATTGATAGAAAATGGCAAACCTTGTTACAGTCGCGGCTCGCCAACGGAGACAATGGGATTGAAGGACTGTAGTCCCATTTTAAACTTAAAGTTCAATTTTCATTAGAACGCTTGAACAAAATCATTCGAAAAAACTCAGTCGCAGAGATTGAACTATGGCCTTTCTAATGATATATAAATGAACATGAATTCATCAACGAATTGAGCCGCAAGATTTCGCAATTTGAAATTGCTCTGTCCCGTTGCCTTAGGTCGCGGCGAGCCGTGGAGTAAGCACCTAATCAAGAGTTTGGTTGCTTTTAAATTTTACTTTTATTAATGCACATGAAGAGGGACAACTAAAACAGTCTAATTCTTTTCTTGTCTAAAAGCTTAGGTCTGAAACATTTACTTTTATATATTTCTACCCACTTTCTGTCTAACATTCTTATTATTTTCTATGTAAGTATTTTTATTATTATGTAATATTACATTGTTTTTATTGTTATTATTACTATTATATAAGTAGTTTTACTTATTATAAAACTTCCGCATAATTATATTATTAATTTCTGAAATAGTTTGTAGTTTTTCTCATATTTGATCATGATGAATGAACCCTATCACTCTTCGTTCCTAAAGATGAAACTAGTAATTTAGAGAGAAATTAGATGACAAAGATATAAAATTTGTAAAGAAATAAACGTTGAGATAGCGTATATAAAGTTTGATTCTAGGTGCTCAGGATAACACTAACGCGATAAAATAATTAGAAATTCATCTTGCAACCAAAGACTGAAAGTTAGAAAGGAGCCGACTGTGCTCCGAAATATATAGAATTAATTGCAGAAAAAGACAAAAACGCAATTGCGGAAGCCTATGTTTACCACCGCGCTCTGAGATATTCTGTTTGTTATATACTATATATAGCAAGTTAAAAGGCAAAGAATTTTCAGTGTTATTGTTTTCTGTTAGAATAGGACTAAAAACTCCCAGCCCTGACACTGATATCACATTAATAATCACAGGGACTTCTAGGCAGGCACGGCCAAGTATAAGCTTAATCAGATTCCTCTATTACCGAAATATAACTGCAGTATTTAATTGTCGTTTTTATCAATATAGATAAATATTGTATTATTTTATTTCGTTTAACGGAGTCTTTTGATAACAATGGAAATTAGCGATGACTGTCTGATAAAAGAACCAAAAGTTACCAAAAGGATTGGATTGAAAAAGGGGTTTTAATCATTTTTGCAGAGCATGGAAAAAACTTATTCATAATGTTTCGTATGAAATTACACAAGTCTTCTAAAACTAGTTTTATAATATAACAAAGTTAGATTATAATATATATGAAAAGCCTTGTAACTGAATTCCTTCTGATGACCATTCGCATCGAGTAAGTGAGATACCATGAACATCCGATAACCAAGGACTCCCAGAAAAAAAACAGCCGCAAACATAACTATTTTAGGGGTCGAAATGAGCCCAATGAAAAAAATCTCTATCAGGCCTTCCCCGGCAACAATTCTCAACTGCTCGGGCAGCTAAAAACTGTCCGTGCACCCACCCGGGCGTTTCTATACTACGGCCACAGGTTAGTCCTTCAAACCCTAACTATTGTGAAAGTGATTACAAATTTCCATTGTACACCAGTTCTCTTCTTGATGGTTCTTTTTTTCCCCCTTATATTAAGAGTTCTTCCGCAATAATGGATAACTTAAACCAATAATTTATAAGAGTTCATTTAATTTACATAATAGCTTAACAACATTCTTTGTAAGTTGCTATCATACTTCTTTTCATTTACTAGTCCCTTTCCCCTCTAACTATCGTCCTATTTCTATATTTTTTTCTAAAGTTTCCGGATGCAAGATGTATGATAGCAACTTACAAAGAAAAGTTAAGCTTGTATGTAAATTAAATTACCTCTTATATATTATTAATTTTACTACCGTTTTATTTCGTTATTGCTATTCTGAAAGAAGTAAACCAAGAATTTGGAAAGAAAGCATAAACAATAAGATAGATATAATATTGAGAATTGAATATATATTTTTTATTAATTATTATTCTGAAATCCTTTGTCCCCCCTAAGTATCGTCCTATTTCTATAATTTTCCCCCTATAAATCATGTTTTTCTCGTGTTCTATATTGTCTTTTTAGTAGTTGAAATGACCACACCCCGATAGAGAGAGAGAAAACAGAATGTAAAAGGTGTTTTTAAAGTTGTCATGTTATTAGCGAAAATATTAGGAAATAACGGTGGTAGTAGAAAATTGTAAGTGTGTTGTAGTAAGATGGGCGGAAGTAAATGTTTCAAGTTGTGGAATTACGGGGAATGTGTGCAGTAAGCAGTCGATGGGTAACAAGGTGCGGTTGATTGAATTAATATTTGAAGAAGCTCTAAAGCTTTGGGAACTACGTTTCCTTCTTACAAAATATTCAAATGAGGAGAAAATTTGTAAACTGTAAGTAACATAAAGTGATTTAGCGGCTGCTTAGTCTAGTGGTTAGTGCAGCAGTCTCTGAATCCGTGAGGATCTGAGGCTGTGGGTTCGACTCCCCGTAGCTGCAGAAGGCTTGGAAAACCAGCAGCTT
>JAQGAV010004174.1:0-10829 GCA_034691345.1 Phasmarhabditis papillosa | reverse complement strand
ATTGAAATGGCCCTTTTTTGTTCATAATAACACTTTGAATCGGTTTTTCATATATTATCCGCATCAGCCACGGTTC
The DNA here is from genome assembly GCA_034691345.1 of Phasmarhabditis papillosa. Classification (NCBI taxonomy): domain Eukaryota; kingdom Metazoa; phylum Nematoda; class Chromadorea; order Rhabditida; family Rhabditidae; genus Pellioditis; species Pellioditis papillosa. Next base: position 10,753 of record JAQGAV010004174.1, on the reverse strand, counting down.
TAACATAATTTATAAAATAGATATTGGGTAAAATAACGTTATAGTTTTCTTATGAATCGGTTTTTCGACCAAAATTGTGCAATTTCTTGATTACTTATTAACGTGGCCTGATGCTAATTTTGGTTGTCAATCATAAATTCGAAAATGTTCGAGCTCACTTGAATTTCAACCAATTTTATTAGTTTTATTTATTTTATTATGTTAATTATCTTGTTTTTAAAGAAATATACTTTTCATTTTTTTCCACATAAGGGTCCCCCCTTACGCTCTTAAAAAAATTTCTGAAATTTTTGCACGTAAGGGGGGACCCTTATCTAAAAAATCGGTTGGGGTCGGGTCCGAAAATCTGATTCCGCCCCCATGTATGCTGCTTATCCTGTTATTCTAACGGCTATGAACAAGTGAATACAGATAGCTCATTCTAATATATTCTATACTAAGAAACAGAAACTACGTACTATCAAAAAGGGAGCCTCACAGGTAAGATAAACAAACTGCCAAATTAGAAGGTAGTTCTAAATTCCAGATACAATATTGTTTAGGTCTAGTAAATATTAAAACGTTCAGGCCCTGTCAGCACACTTATCCATGGTACATACTTGGATACGGCTAGAAGAAGCCCATCTAAAACCGCAGATCATCTGACAAACCCCATGAATAATTCGCTCAATTGCAAATGGTATCATCATCTAGGGCACCAAGAATTAGCTGATTGGAAGATGCAAACCGTTTCGATACCTACATCTTATGTGAAAAAATAAAAGCATAAAGTTATTCATTCTTAAAGATCCTGAGGATAAACTATAATATGTAACAACTAACAATAAACTATCAGTGTCTAAATAGAACTAAAATTTTGCAATAGTGTAACAGACTTAAAAAATCGAAATCTAACGTAAGTAAGCAGAGTGCGGTTAAATGGTAACAAACAAAACTCAACAAGCGACAGAAAAGAACTTTTTCTACCAGAACACAGTTTTGTAGAAATTAAACAAAGTGTAACGTAATGATGACAACTCGGCATAGCGAACACATAAATCCAAAACAAAACGTGTGCGATAATATAATAATAAAATGACAGACAAAAATAAGCGAATCTTCAACAAGCACATGGTAATATTACGCGAGGTCAAAAATAAAGTTTTAAGAGTAAAGCAATATAGCAATTTGCCAAAAATTAACAAGGGAATATATTTCATCAGGAGATATATATCCCGAATAACAAGTGTGTAATCAACAAAAAAAACGGGCCATACCTACAATATTTTCTTACAACAAAGGCTGATTGGTGCTGGAGATCTTCATGAATGCTTCATAACAGAAATTAGCGTCATATGCTATTAGCGGCTGATCGCCTGAATTATCAGCCAAATTATTCTATATCTAAAATAATATTACCTGGACTAGGAAAAGCAGGCTCACAGAGAGCCATGTAGTATGAATCAAGGGCTTCTTTAGCCGATGAAAAATACATTTCAGGAGCATCAAAATTATTCGACTTGTCAAATACCTGGGAAAAAAACATGGTAAAATTATTATGAAAATTCAAATTGGTTTTGTACTTTAGAAAGATAAATCAAAAGAAACCAACCGAGCCAGTCTTACACTCCATTTGATGACTGACTTTTGGAACGAACTTTGTTCCAGGAGTTACGGTAACCTGAACCATACAACTACAGACCGATATAATCAACAAACAAACTTTGCTGGTCTCCATTGGCATGGCCAACTGTGATACATTGGGCTTCGGCGCTTGCTCACTTAATCCCAGTGCCGCAGCTACAGAAGCAGACACATTCACTAAGAAAAAGAAAGTAGTTTTGACAATGGTTTTGAAAAAATACCTTCAGATGATTGACCTTTAAAAATCAACGTTCTATGTTCCTTGGTCCTTTTCGAATACGGCAAGTCTGGAAATTGTTAGAATGACTTTAACAACAACTTTGCAAGATTACCTGGTTTTTTAAAATTAGCAACGTTGGTTGAAGTTACAGAATGTTGATCAGGAAATAAATTACGGCATTTAAATGAATTCGGCCTCTGCAAATATACCAAAATAAATTTTCATGGAAAATGATAAAACAAACTTCTACACTCTGCTTTTTAAAATTCTGATATTCAAGATAAAAGGGAAGCCGATCTCGGTAGTCCATACACTTCCAACGATTACTCAACTATAAAACAAGGATTCAAATAACATACATAGTGAAAAATTACTCACGTTTCGTGATATCTCGTTAGTACTCATATCAGTGTTTGACCCTATCAACTTGCGGCGTTCACTCCAGATGAAATAAGTGAGTGCAATTTCTGAATGAAGTAGATCTCAGTGGAATTGCATAAACACTTACGGTCGGGTCGTTGCATTCCATTGATTGAACTGAATAGAGTGTCAGTATCAGAAGTATTAGTTAAACTATAAAACGATGGTACAATGCTCATTACCGACAACTACGAACCTACTGAACTTCGCAATTTGTGCGGAGACGTAAATTGAATCATCATCCTCAGGAGATGACGGTCGACTACCGCTGCTGCTGCTTGTACAGGATGCAACAGACATCTTAAATAAACTAATAAACTATTAACGGAATGAAACAGTTCTGCAAGCACAGCTTCAAAAAGCAACATATAATAAAATGAGTGACTATAGCATAATTGATAATATAATGGAGGCGATTTCGAAACAAGAATGAAAATGACTTTCGGTATCAAAATAGTTAAAATAATAGTCAGATTGCACAACCTTATGGATTCAAATTTTTCAGTAAAACGGGACGGCCTATTGGTAAACACAGGAGGGCGCAAATATAGAAATGCACCTCTCATAAAAATGATTTGAGAAAAGCCACCCCAGCGAATATTATGATATATAATTTTATGTGTTATAATTACTGCAGCTCATGCTTATCATTTAATCGTCATTAAGTTGATACATAATTTTTCCGCAAGTGATGTAATCAAACCGGGCTGTTCTCACTTATATTCGGAAGATACAATATGAATCTATGGAAAATACGCATTCATTTTAAATATTGTGTAAGGATGATACAGTTTCTACCCATAATCCGTAAAGTAGGTATCGTGGTCCATTAGAATAACATGTACATTTGATAATAGCACTTCTTTAAAGTTAAGAAACAAGAGCGACCACAGAGACTGAATAATTAGCTTCAGGCAGAATAACTGTCAGCAGACATTTGCTTATGGTGATATGGTAATCATTTGCTGATGGTGATCAGAGGTAGGGTTGGCCATCTCTTCGCAAAAGTACGGCCGGTCCGCCTTTTGCCACCCCTGATGCTGATATAATAAATGATGGTGATCATTACAGTGTAATTAATTATAATTATACAATGTTCTTAATTTCTTAAATAATTTTTGGAGCGAAGCAGTTTATTCTGTTACAAGTTATATAAAACAAATATTACTGTATTATCTGCTAGGTTATTATTTTTGGAATATGTACATAGATTTATGATTTTGTTAGAAGTACCCTTCATCGTTTATTGTAATCCATTGGTGAACGCCAAGGTTACCATCTTTGCGGCGGTGTCCTGGAATACATTTTTTAAAATACAATGTTAGTAGTATTAAATGGTTTACCTGGAATTGATCAGTGTTATTAGCTAGGGTTTCCACCCAAGTCAATAGTGTTCTTGTGATGTTTGCGTAGGTTGAGAAATCGACTTGCGATCCGAACAGTTGGAAGCAGTCATCAAGTAAAACTTGCACCTATGAAAGAAAGACTTATATATATATATATATATATATATATATTCAATTCAAATTTGTATCCAGATAAGATTTTTATTCTTTAATCTGACCAACGTAACATGTGATACAAGACAGCTAGGATCCGGGAGTTCCCTTCTTTTATTAAAAGAAATATTAATGCTTCTCGGTGCGTAAAACTATAAGTATCGATATCATTGCTTGATGGTATTTTTAAATGAAATAGTAATTTTGTGTTTCATTAAATTATTATATTACCATTTTGGCCTGGACAGAACTGCTTGAGGAAGACGGCACTTCGGATGCCATTGCTTCATATTGTGAGGCTATCATTTCCAATGCCGCTACCTAATTAGTCATTATTCACTGTTTATACATATATAAAGTAACCTGAGCATTCAGCTGCTGAATTTCTTTTTCGCCGTTTTCGACATCTGTGGATAGTTGCTGGATGTAGTCGCATGCCCTGGGGAATAGACACTTTTATTCAGTTCAGAGAGAGCATATTTTGATATTCAGTTTTCCTTTTGTGTATATAGTTTGTCTTCTGTAGTTTTACATATATCTGATTACCTAAATAAAATAGCTGCATTTGTAGTTTTACATCCCATTGCCGAAGGTGTTTGTGGGATTAGCTCCTTCAGGTCGTTATAACCATTCTGAATATAATTATTTATGTTGTTGAACTGATTTATATGGGCTGATTTTCTGATTTTCAATTAAATGCTTCTTTTAGTCAAGTTCGATCCGATCGTTGTAAATTTATTGCAAATGAGTTATACGCTTTTGTAAATATTGTCCGCCCAACCTGTAGTAGGTATTTTTGTGGTTAAATGCATGTCTCTTTAGAAACGGTGGACAATGATTTTCCTCTTAACTTCATGTTAGTCAACGTACATTAATTGCCTCCCTTCGTTGTCGCTCACATCTTAAATGAGTGGCTTTTTTTCGGTCCGTAAACGTAGTCGCATCTGATCCTGATGGGCTCATTCCCGACATCTAAATAAACTGCATGTAGTGTAGTATGTCAATATAAACAACAGGTTGATGCAACTTCAGAAAATCATGACTGTACTTGATGTATTGAAAAATTGATGGATGTTGTTTTTGATCACAAGATAATTATATTATATGAATGGACTTGGTGATATAAATTGGGAACAACATTAGGTATATAGTTGTATTAAGCGAACAAGATCGCGACAGTAGGTCTTTTGTATTTTCTTTTGGCCTGCAACACACGTGTTTGTTTCTCGCCACGGCGACGGTCGGAATGTTGCTAATTTTTCGTACGCCATTGCGTATAAAATATTTGATAAAACTAGCAAATTATTTTATTTAGTGCACTTATAAGTTCCTTAGAGCGTATCCCACGGTATTCCGAAGATTGCCAGCGTAGCGCTTACCCAGCGTATCGACTGGGTATATAAACTATGTTGCTTTATAACTTCATTGTGTCGTTACCGTTCTTTATAGTCAGCATTTCATTAACGCTTAACACCCATTGTTTTGCTACCTTTTTCTTCCGTATTTGCTTTAACTACATTAACTTCTTCAGACAATGTCTAACATAGCATTCAGTCGAATACAAAGAGAATGCAAAGAAGTCGTCACAAATCGTGAAATACAGGAAACTGGTATCATGATCGAAATTCTGAACGATACTTTAAGTAACATCAAGGTGATCCATTAGATAATGTATGTACTAAGTATTTACCTTTCAGGGTACAATTCGCGGTCCGCCCGACACTCCATATGAAGGAGGTACTTTTGACCTGGATATTGTTATACCAGAGTCCTATCCGTTTACTCCTCCCAAGGTCTTTTACTGTTTTGTAACAGTTATTATACAAATAATTTTCAGTGCAAATTCCTGACCAAAATATGGCATCCAAATATCAGTTCTCAGACGGGAACAATCTGCCTAGATATTTTAAAAGACCAGTGGTATGCGTTTTCTAATATTTCCCTTTCATCCGAGGTAATTCAGGGCAGCTTCACTTACATTGCGTACCGTCTTGCTTTCCGTACAAGCCTTAATGTGTAGCCCTGAACCTAAGGATCCACAAGACGCTGTTGTTGCTAAACAGTATATGACAAATGTTACTCTCTTCAAGGTATTCCGAACTGTGGATACCTCTAATGGCTAATATTTAAGGAAACTGCTATGTATTGGACTACTAAATATGCTAAGGGCACTAAGAGTTTGCGGAGTGACTATAAAGAGCGTGTGGAGAAGATGCGTGACATGGGAGTTCTTGAGGTTTGTAGCCCATTTTCTTCTAAAAAATTTGTTCTTATTCTGATATGCTTATTTTAATGTATAATATTTTTACTATTTGTTCTTGCAGGATGAAGCTCTCTCTGTTCTTAGCTGTAACGATTGGGACTTAAAAAAGGCAACTGAATACATATTCTCTTAAATGATGTCTTTTATTTTACGTTAATTGTCAATTTTTTAGTACTATTTGACTATTTGTTGTCTTACTATGGGTAGATGTTTTATCAATATGTTTTACTTTGTGTTGTCATTTAATTTAATTTTTTTTTTGTTGTTTTGAAGTAAATATTCTCATATATGTGAAAAATCATTAGAAGCTACGTTATGCGATTGGAATATATTAGGGGTGGCTAGACTTAGTTGAATGATAGTTTAGAAAATGGGGAACAATCCCGCTCCGGCAGCAACACCAAAGAAAGAACAGACTTCAAATACCGAGGAGAAGAAATTGAAGCCTTGTTGTGCCTGTCCAGAAACAAAAAAAGTAAATTTTATGCCTCCGTTTTCAACCTTAATGACCGTCATATGATTTGATAGAACTGATTTTTAGTTGCGAGATGCTTGTATTATCGAAAACGGAGAGGAAAATTGTGGAAAACTAATCGAAGCACATAAGGAGTGCATGCGGGGCCTTGGCTTTAATATCTGAATTGTGTCTCTGCGGCGTAGCTGCTTTCCCAATAGCTTTATCAAATAGGTTTAGATGTCTGATTTGTTTTTGTTGTTGTATAAATAAAAATGTTCTTAGCCTTCTGGTTGTACACATTGGTTGTCACATTACAACTTTACCATAATCTTTGTATGCTCTTTCATTAATTGCTTAAAATTCTGCAGATGGCGCCGATGGCAGACCGCTGTATTATGGAGGTGAGCCTGTTAAATCAGGAAATTCTTCGATTGGATGCAAATGCAAAACAGAGAATAACCGGAATTATGTTAGCCTTTTCATATGACCATGTTATATCGTTTCCTTTCCAGGAGTTCAGTTCGAAATGAGCGTGATCTCAATGATGAATCCAAAGCCACCAAAGAAGTGTTGAGCTCACTAAAAGCTAAAATAGAGAATCTGGAAGCTCTATTGCCTAGGGTCGGTTTGGCCCCAATCGCGAATGGCCGTCCGAAACAAAAAGCTTAAGAATGTTATTTATTTTATAACATCACAGGAAACTTTCGAGACTAACTGGTTGTTCGTCGTCGGGCACCCCGCGTGGGTCCTCCTTCTCACGCTAGAGGAGGGGCCTTACTGTGGGGGGAAATTCCACTTCCTGACGACGTGCAACAGAGAAGTACCTGTTAGTTCCTGTGTTATATAAAATAAATATTTTCTTAAGCTTTTTCTACTGCTAAGGCTTTAACGTCGCGGGACGGGTATTCGCGATTACAACCGTTGGTGTCATATTCCCTGTGTATCACCGTATCTGTCGCTTTAAAAACGAGCAATGAATAATATCCTGTCCTTATAATCTCTATGTTTCAGCTGCCGCGGATCGAGCAAGTTGAGGTGCGTAAGAATATTGTTGCTCATCTGAAAGAATTAGATGAAAACAATAAACAATTAAGAGATGCTAAAGTTTTGGCCAAGAAACAATTAGGTCGGTTTAGTTTCACAGAGCTATTATGATACCATTCTTTTAATGCATTTATGTTTAGAGTCCTTGTCTCGAAATCTGCTTCTTGCCGGTGGTTCTAATATCGCAGATGTTCGGCGGCGCAAGGGCAACCAAGAGTCTTTACTCGATGATGCTGTCAAGGTATTTAATTCTACATTATCTCTTTCATATTGTAATGTTAGGTCACTGAGCGCGCCTCGGATATTCGATGCAAAATGTCTGACATGCTAATGAGAAGTGAACAAAATTTGGATCTACTTGTTCATTCGAGTAGTGTTCTACAACAGACTCAAAAGGAGTACGATACTCATTCATCTCATATTCAGGTGATATTAATTATTCAATAGTATGCATCCTCCATATAATACTTGTAGACGGGAAACAAGCTATTGTACAAGTACGAAAGACGAGAATTTACCGACAAGCTGCTTCTCTCAATTGCTATTATATTGTATTTCACTGTATTGATCTACATTCTTCAAAAGAGAGTTTTTTCCCGCTTCTGGATTTTTTAATTCGTCTAGGGTTGTACATAGCTGATTGTATGGGTTTACTTAATAAATGTATTTGTTTCATATGCTGTTTTCTTCATTATTCCCTTGATATCTTCTGGGCATTTTACGTATATGCTTTAGGTAGAGATAACCCTCAATTGTTTTATCGGGTATTCATATGTTGTTTATAAAAGTTCTGTTGTAGCGTTCAATGTCTCAATCCTCTGGTATGCTTTCAGTAGTTTTACATTGTCTATTTTAGATGACAGATTCAGCCGAGCCAAAAATTCCTCAACTAAAGATGGAGGACCATCTGAGAAATCTTTCAAATCTATTGCGCGAAAATAAGGCCGAAGTGGGTTTTTGTTTGTTCCTATGCGTGGGAAATCATAAATGATTTTGTTCTCGATGGCACTCATGTGGGAATATTTAGCCGACTTAAGTTGATCTATCAATCCTTATTGGCTGTATTCAGGATGCAAAACGTTTGCTTCTTCGCGTACCTGACTTGTTAGATTCAACCGATGAGGATGGTCGGAAAACTGCACACTTTGCCTCTGTTGCGGGATGTTTGCCTATTTTGCAATTTGCAATATCTACACACAAGAACCAAGCGGATACACCAGATGAGGTTATTACAAGAACATTGATTTTCGAAGTTTCAATTTTCACTACAGATGGGATGGTCTCCGCTGATGATCGCTGCTTCCGCTGGACGTTTAGAAGTTGTGAATTATTTGTTGTCACTTCCGGAGGTGTGTATAATTAATTTTTTGAAATAATTTCCATATTTTTTTAATCTCCAGGTGGATGTAAACCGTCGTAACAGTAATGGGCAAACCGCTTTTCACTATTCAACTAGTAAAAATCATAAAGATGTGAGTCTAACGACTTTTATTTCAATTGTCCAGTTCATCAGATCACCTATCTTCTGCTAAAGAATGGAGCTAATGTGAATGCAGTGGATAAATATGGTGCAACTGCATTACATAGAGCAGCTAGTCAAGGGCATGATCAGGTTGATTATCTTATTACTAATTATTACTAAGTTGAAATTGTATACTCCTTGAAAAAACTGGCTCTTTTTACAGATTGTTAACATGTTTCTTGCCCATCCAAAAACTCACATTGATGCGCGGAATAGTGAAGGAAACTCTCCTTTGTAAGTTTACCAAATAGCCCTAGTTTCCGCTATATCTAGCAAAACTGTGTTCTAATATAGCTTTTAGGTTTCTCGCATGTGAGGAGTTGCGAGAGGATAGCGCAATCGCACTAGCAGCGAAAGGAGCCAATTTAGAATTGCAAAATGCGGTATGTTTTTAATGTTTGAAATATGGATTTTTATCGAACACTTCAGGTTCTTTGAATTATCTTGGATTTTTAGGATGGCAATTGTCCCTTGGATGTCGTCAAAACTGCAAGTCTTCGAACAAAATTAAAGAAGGCTGCCGAACGCGCGGACAAGTAATTATTTATTTCAGTTATTTTTGTATTTTAATTGTTCTTACTTATGAATACGGGGAATTAAATTAAGTTGTCTGTTTTATGCGTTGTTGTTGTTTGAACTACTTCACTAATTCAGTTTCCGCCGTGTAAGTCTTGAGTATCAACGAAGGACATCTTCCGATACAACAATTGTGAGGCGAATAGTACCAAAAGCTGAGATAACATTATCCCACCACAAAAAGTATAGACGGGGGTATATGACGTTTGTCCTGTATTATACGTGCCGACTGAATTCAGCAGTTAATACACCATTCGTAACTCGATATTGTAAACAGGAAGGCAGTCTATTATATATCATATATATATCATAAATTCAGAAACCATGCAAACGATTTTATTAGTGCTTCACAAGCAGTTTATTATAACTATTAGAGCCCGACATTTCTGGCTTACAAAGAGTACACGAAATAGAATTGACTGCGAATAGTAAACCAAATGATCTTACATTTGCAATTTCATTTGCTATTAGTGAGAGGATGGAAATATAGTGAACATTTTATAGTTTTTCATTGTTTAGAAGATGTTTGGCAGGTTCGAGTGTTTTATTTTCGTATAAATTGAATATTACGAGACTGCCAGCACCTAGACACTGAGCTTCGGTGGTAGCTGGGTTAAAGGCACAGTATACTCAAAAATTTGTTGCTCATTTTATTTTCCTATGTTATTCACCTTTAAATATTATTCACAAATACAGAAATAACAAAAAAAATGAATGAAAATGAACGATTTCACGTCATTTTAAAAATTTGGATCTCATGGCGGGTTACTGTAGCTTGCTTTCGCCAAACACTACTGAAAAGCATGTTTATATACAGAATTTAATATTTTTCACGTGATAATTGCGTATTTCATTGTCAAAAATGGTAAAAATGCTTTTAGTTTTTTAAATTTGCTTATAGTTTTCGACTTTTGCAAATTGCCGCATTGCTGTGGGGGCGGGATTCGGGCATCGATGTCCGAATCCCGCCCACTTTCAGAATTTTGCAATGCTTATAACTTTGTTCAAAATTGATGTATCACAGCGAGTCGAAATAGTCATTCTCGGCCATGTAAGAAAACCGTCGCCCACTCTTGCAACGAAAAGCCTGTGGTCGAATTTAAGGTGGTCCCACAACGATACCTTGATC
>JAQGAV010004173.1:0-10830 GCA_034691345.1 Phasmarhabditis papillosa | reverse complement strand
CCCCCCCCCCCCACTTGCCCACATTCGTGTAAAAAGCCTTGTATTACCACCTACGAGTTTATTCTGTAACTTATTATCATATCAATTACCAAATAAATAAACAAAACCGGTATTATTCGAGAACTTTTTCATTAGGCCGAAAAACAAATGCAAGGCTGCCACCGTTTGTAAAGTGAAAAGTATTTTTATTAAAAAATAGAAATGTTGTTAGAAGAACAAATAAGGAGGATGACATTCAGATGCTCGTGTTGGTCGGCCTAACAGAAAGGCCAGTTCTCATTCACACTTCGACTCGGATAATTATATTATGCATTATTTAATGCGTTATTAAACGAGAAAATGCGGAATGTGTGTTTCTCCGTTTATACTGAACCAAGCTCGAGTAGAGGAGTCCGGGTCCTTCACCTACCTTATGATCAATAATGAAATCATCATATTCCATCTGTAATTATATCTTTTGAACTTGAACTGCGAATACGCGTCGCCGTGTTGGCTCTCAATTTCACACTATGTGTTAAATTTCATTCTTTGTTAAGCCATAGTCGCACCCATTTTGAAGGAACATTTCTCGGCCTTCACTCATTTTGCAATCTGAGATCTTTCATGACTATGCCACACACGATGTGGTCATGTTTTTCCTTTATTCCGGAAGAAGCATTCAGCCAAAAATAGATTAATATAATACAAACCCATTCCGAATTAAGTTGAATGATCAGAATATTATGCTTGAAAATCTAAGGACCACCCACTACGAAAGCTAAGTTAATCAGGAAGTCTGCATGTTATTCTAAAATGTATATCTCATCAAAAGATTACGACGTTTCTTCGATTAACTATGGTGGAAATCTTTGTCTTCTATCTCCCTACCATCAAAGGGCCTCTGCTCATGCTAGGCTTCATTTCATTTACACCAATTTAAATTTGATGCTACAAAGAAGCCCTATTATTTTGAAATTCTAAATCTATAGTGTTCGGCTAATTTTGGAGACTGATATGCGTAGTCGTTGGATAAGGCTTCCCACACTTTGATGCCAAACCTCAAGCGGATCAACGACTTTAGCAGCGAAACCGGAATTTACTATTCTGATCAAAGTGGGTGGAGATTTGCTGCTCAGTATATCTTCACGCTTTATTTTAACTGGAATCTCCAGTTTGTCAACGCGGAAATCACTTTCATTCTTGCACATTTCAAGTAGCTTCTCTGATGCGGAAAATAGTGATTGGCGTAATTTGACGTTGCATTCATATTTATACGGTTGAAGTAATCGAATTAACGGCAGATAGTGATTGAGCTCGAATTTAATGATAGCTGGAAAGGAGAGCTGCTGTCTATTTCCTAAATGTTTTCATTAGGCTCCAGCTCAGACCAATCTTGCCCATTCATATGCACACATATGGAGCTCCTCCCAATTGAAAATAATCTAATTACAACATAACCGAGGCATTTTATTTTATATTGGATGGAATTACCAGAACAGCCGTTTTGCAATCATTTTTTCTAGTTAATGATTCACTACGCGTTCTTATTCTTCCGCTTCTAACCTTTCTTCCATGTAAGTGCTGTACAAGCTAGCTAGATTAATGATTTTTATTTCCTCTTACGCATTATATTTTAATCAAGTTTCACGGCGGTCGCTACTTTTGGACGTGTAGGTGTAGTTTGTTTTTGTTTAGGCATCACGGCTTGCTTCCTACTCAAAGCTGCACTAACTTTGTTGTTTTCTTGAGTTCTTTGCAGTGAACGAATGCTTTAATTTAGTAATTTGGAAAACGAACGCTACCAATCTGGGAGTCGTATCATAAAATGCGAATACTTTTTAATTTATGTGTTTTTATTATTACATTGTTCAGTTCTGATACTTGTATGCTTGAACTACTGCATATTTGTCGCTTGTCAACACAGTTAGAATGAAAAGTAGGCGGAGCGTACAACCAAATGAGTCTTGGACCTCAGATATCCATTTAGTTTTGCTATTTTTGAAACTACATTATAAGAATAACTTGTACAAATCTTGTTTATTGAGTAGTTTGCTTTTTGTATGTTAAAGCACCGTTTATTTTCCCTTCATTTCATTTATCTTTACTCATATTGTGAAAGTTTAAGTTTGTTTTATTTATTTCCGTTGATAAATTGTCCATATCAAATTTTCAGTCCAAAATTTCGTCGTTACAACGAATAGCGTCGTTTCTAATCATATTCGTTCATTTGATCAGTTTAGCAGTGTAAGTTGTTTTTATTCAAAATTCCATTGTTAGAAACTGTAACTATTTAGCGTACAATAAAACAGCTGAACTTTTGTCAGCTTTATCTATGTTCGCAGAACCTAGAGTCTATACTTGTAATGTATACAATAAGATGAAAATGGATTTCAAAAAAAAAAACACGCGTATGTTGCACTTACCGTGGTCGTCGAAAAAGTCAATTCATTGTTTCTTTGCGTTTGGAAAACTGAAAATTGGAGAAACTTTATCAGAAAACTGAACTTTGTGTTGATTCCGACTAGTTGAGCATTTTCGTTGGAATGTATTTATTACGGCTGAGCATTCCCGGGTTGAGATTTATCTCATGCTTAAAACAATAGACGCCATACGACCAGGTAGAACGCCACCTAGTCTAAAACCCAGTCACTTTTAGTAATGTTTAACCACAAAAGAATTTGCGTGCAACCGGCTACAACTTTATTTGCAGCTCTTTTCGAGTTAGACGAGAAAACCGAGAAGACGACTTGTCACTGGTCACCGCACACGAATGTTTCAACCGATATAACGAAGACAATCATCACAAAATTTTTTCCCATTTTTTACACCGAAAAAACTCTTCACATTACTCGCCTATTGCACCGTCGTATCAACAAGCTCTGCTCAAATTACAGGTATAAGCTCTGTCCATTATATTTACCAAAATTCGAAGCTTATAAATATATTTCTTAAATTAGCCAAAGCTTCTTTGAACATTCATTAACCTATTCTTTGGCCGCTTAAGGCTCATTATTTAGTCCACTCTGCATCCAACAAATGAGTGTAGGCTGCATATATTACATTTTATTTATATTTTATTAAATCACACCATTAGCATAACATGATTCTAATCTTAAAGCGTGATTGTCACGGCGCAATTATACTGCTAGCAGAGTATACTTAAAGATCTAGTACAATGAAATATTTCTTTATTTAGATCAACGGCCTTAGGCACGGTGAGCAAATCACAACATCGTCATCGTCCTGCAACAGTAAAAAGCTAGAAGTGATATCAGCTGAGACACCCCTACGGGAACGAGCCCTTTGCAAATTTGAGTATGTGCTCAATTACAACCCACTGGTGAGTACGTTGCATGCTATTCTATATTTGTCTTAGCATCTAAAAAAGGAAAGCAACCAACATCTATCTGGAAGAAAAACACTTAATGTTAAGTGGGTTCCCTGTAAACCGAGAGTCTAGAAATATAACAACTTTATCTATAAAACTACTTCCTTCCGCCACATCAATGTATCAGATTTAGAGTCACAAACTGCGCGATCTCTAGAGATTAAACTAGAATCAAATGTTGGTTGATATATTAATATATATTAATATACGTTGACATATTTTTACTAAAGTTAATTTCAGAGGTTACCAGCTGCTTTAACAGAAGTCAAATGCAGTTGCCCAAGGCCAAATCCAAAATTAGTGGGCAAGCGAATATTTGAGTGCGAACATTTAAGATATCAGGTTTGTTATTAGAATAATTTACTTTTTCGTGTACAAATTAGCTAGATCGGTCAATTACAAGCGGGATATTCATTTTCAATCTGAACCGTTTTCAGCCTCAAGGTTGTGAAACCTCGAGTTAGACGGGGTGAGAGCTCGATAATTAATCTGGTGTATAACGCAAATGTACATCGGAAATGGCGAGATCTAAGTGTAATATGGAATATGTAGAAGGATAAAAACATTCTGTTTTGTCGCGACCGTTAATTCTTGATGTTAATTCCTGCTGTTCGACGGGTCTCGCATCAGAGAGAAGGTCAACAGATCCGAAAACATTGCTATACGGAAGAACCAAGTTGACATAACGTGAATATCCTGTACAAATTATGTCTGACATCTGTTCCAGTATTTATTAGGATATATTCCAGGTTCGCGTGTTGATGTTTGATGAAAATTGTCAGTCCTTTCAAGAACATGTAGAAACAATTTCCCTGGCCTGTATACCAGTTGTACAAGTGAGTTTATTTATAATTTGTTTTCTAATTGTTTTAATATAAAGAACAATCGGGGTTACGTCATATATAGCCGGTGGAGTTTCTAAGAGATATAACCCTATTATGCGATCCAATAAAAACCCGTAAGAAATATAATTCCTGGTCTATTTTTCCGAATGTGGGGTCGTTTTGACTACTGGCAACAAATAAGGAATCTATGAGAATATAAATCCACATTGTATCCTTCCGGCCAAAACATTGGATGTTTATGCCAAAAACAATTCTAATAAGATTAACAAAAATGAATTGTTTAAAAAATGTATATGATGTATGCAATACTGTGCTTATGTGCAGTTTCAGGCAAATGCGAACGCGGATGGAGAGGCCGACTTCATGTTCCCGTTGAAGGCAGATATTCCCACATAATGCAGTACGAGGACATCCATGTTTATTAAGTGGTAATCCAGATAAAACAACGATATTGTCGCCTCCAATTATACGAATAAGCCTCTACTCCCAATTAACCACCGATCGTTATTTTGAAATTTATATTTTTGAAATATACATATTCATCTGTCAAACGTGTTATGTTACATTACACAAACTATATAATAAGGTGTTTTTAACTTTACAATCACTCTACTTATTAACATTCCCTCCCTAGTAATTAGTATAGATCGCAAAATATCATACTAGCTCTATTTTTTATTCTTATACTTCTAAATTTTTTTGATCTCCATTCCGTACGTGATCTCGGCTTACTACAGCAATTGTGAGCATAAAATTGTGATGATTCGACGCTTTTCTTAATTGTGGTGAGCGCAAGTTAGTTGCTTCCAACGCCATGAATATTAATGTTTTTACTTTCCAATGTGTGTGTATTTTTATAATGTACTGTCAAATGTGCAAATATATTGTCATAATAAATGCATATGGTTCTCATCCAAGTAAAGTAACTAGGAAGAACATGCCAGCATGTCGCATATAATATGTGAAATGAAAATAACAAGTTGTGAATTTGAAAATATGACGAAAACGAGAATCGTCATTGCGGATTAATAATTAACGATGTGAAAACATAGTAAAATGAAAGATCCTGCTCCAGTGAACATCTTCTGGAAACTACCTTTTAGGGTTCAAAATCGGTAAATATGATCAGGCGTGCATACTTTTATTCAATTGTAATACAGTTATCCAGTCAGTGTTCAAGAGAAATTAAAAAGAGAAATTTTGATTGGATAAATTTGAACAGATTGATACAGTTCGTGAGTGACTTTTTTGCTGGTTTTTTAAATAGTGTCGACTATAACCATCTATTTAATGTTATAAGTGACCCCTTTTTAGATATAAGCGTTTGCGTGTCGTTTAGAGTTATTTGAACTTCAATTCTTTCCTTGCAAATGTTGCCGACTTCGAAGAAAGTATCAAAGGTTATACATGACGCTCCGCTTTGTTCGCAGCAAAATCTCATTAAGCCACTGGCTCAAAATCCTGAGTTGAATATCAGACTTTGCTGGGTAAGCATACAACTTCCTGCTTGTGAACTGCACACAGGTTCGACTATTCTTATATCACGGGGTCATATCTTTCCCCCTGATTTCTTTTGTAGTTTGTGCGCTTGATTCACGACTGCAGACAAATGGTTCTTTTTTCGAGAATTGTCAGATTTAGAATGTAGAGAAGATGGCTCATTCATTGAGTGCATAATGCATTTGAATGTGCACCGAGTGGGCATCAAATGGGCAAAAAAGAAGTCCCGAAAATCGAGGTTGTCCAGTCGGTTTATGACTATTCAACCAAAGCAGTCGCATGCAAACAAATCATAAACCTTTGATACCAAAAAACAAACCAAACATACAAAGCCATATTTTAAAATTCATAGAAACAACGGAATCTCGCGTAGTTTCATCAAGTTCGAGCAAATCCAAGTATTGATGTGAGCAAATTATCTCGCACCATCAAACACAATGAACATGTAACCTTTGATTATTCGATATTCAGACGTTAAATGTCCTGGGAAGATATCGACTTTCCTCCGCAATTTCCTCCCAATTTGTAAATAAATATGCCGCTCACTTTAAAAAGTGCCAAATCCTATCCAAGAAAACTCTTTATTGAGCATGTACATTAAGCAATCTCAGTTAGTTTTCTATTTTTTATGTAAAACTGGTGAAAACCGATATTCCCCTCAAGTATTCCGTGTATCCTAAATATGAAAAAGTCTTCTCATAGCCGTGGAACTCTGCTCATTACCGATTGATTATTTGTTATTATGAAAAATAATGTTGATAAGAAGGAAATGCCCTTTTGTATGTCAAAAGACTACTTGTTATGTAACGTTAATCAAACAAATTACACTGAGAGTGGCTTACGTCTCACTGATCTTCAAATTAGCCTAGCTTTTTGGTATCCTCGAACGTTGTAGAAGCATAATTATGTGTTCTGCAATTTTTAGCACAAAGAGATGTGAGCGCAGGATTTGTCTGCTTAATTTTCACATAGCAGTAAAATGCACACTACTAGAATTGTTGACATGATGCTATATTTGACTGATTTGCACGATCGATTGTGTTTTATTCACGAACAGTCCATATATTCCACATTTTATCTCACTTTATATGAACTATTTTCGTTATAAACAATCGTGTTCTGCACTAAAAATGATTTGATGTGATTCATCAATTGACTATTTCTGTAAAAGAAAGCATCCCTTCCAGCAGTACAGTTAAAAACCAATTTGCGGTTGAACCATTCTGTCAATCCGAATAATTAGAGATTCATGTGTTCTATTAAATTAGACGATGCTGGTTAAATTGCGAAGCCCCGACTTTGCTTTTTCATTGTTTCAACAGCGACGCGTCTACTATTAGTAAACATAGCCGCTTTATGTTTTGATGTTCTTTAAATAGTTTCTCAAGTGCTCTACTGCGTGTTAAAATTTAGTTGATATGTCAATATTTTTAATTCCGGCTTGTTTTCATCTAAAAAAGAAATTTCTTGGATCGGCTTGCAGATTAGAGGGCTTTTTGACAAAATAAAACAGGTACACGAGAAGGCGACACTGAGCTTAAACTTTAGTGGTGGTCTCACTGTAATTAATTCGTGTGCATGCAATATGTCTTTACATATATTTCACTATGAAACACAGCCTAATCAAATTCATTATAATATTTTTCGCTACATTTTTCACCGTATAGTATACTAGTTTTACGGAGCGCCGTTCATCCGCTTCTCAGTGTACTTTTATCTCCTGTCGCGGTCTAGAAGACACTGCCACAGCGGATACATTTCCTATTTTGTTTCCTCACACTTTTTTCCGTCTAACTTAGATGTTTTTGTGAAAACCTTCAACCGCAGTTTCGCGAATTTAGCCTGTAACTTTTCGAAATCGAAAAATGCAATTCAAGAACCACTATTATTCGAATCTCAACTTATAGCGCACGTTCACACCGTGAATGTATTTATAAAGTTTAAATTATTGTTTCTTAGTATGTAAGTGAGCATCATATCTGTGTGTGTAATAGAGGCCGCAAACATAAACGCTATTCTTTTTCAAACATAATTATCTTAAGCAAAACCGCATGTGCACCGAAAGGCCCATATGAAACCACTGAATTTATGGAAGCACAGATGAATCAACCCTTAAATTTAAAATATTATCATTGTTGTGTATTATGTTTTTTTTTAGCAATAAGCAGTTTTCCTTCAAAATTATTATTGCAAAAAATATTTACTGTTAAAGATTGGGTTACAACGATTAACCTTCCACCAGGTTAGATATTCGAGACTTTCTAGTTGTATTACATTGCAATAGGTTGCTGTCAACTGAAACTACTGCAAAAACACGATTTAATTCATTTTTCATTCAAGTGGATCATGTAATATATACATCATTATATAACTTTCACCGACTTTGATTCGCTAAATAACTTTGTAGGATTTTATTTTGGTTCCATTTTAATTTTTCATATTTCCAGCTATGCAGTATATTTAGCGTACCAATTACAACGATAGCGCGGAAAAATGAACGCAGTCCGGAAGTTTATGTCTGGTAGAAACGTGAAGCCTTTTTATAGGCTGCAAAATGTTTTGTGACTCCAGGAATAAGGAGGGCATGAAATTGGGGTGTAAAGAAGGTAATTATCGGCTTATATAACTTCCACTCAAGAATATTCTACATGGGAGAAACATGCCCTACGTAACTTGTCCCCCGTAAGAACGACAGAATGCTTTTTACCACCTACCAATCTTAAAGTTAATACCACGGTTCTCTTTGAACTAATTGTAAGCTGAAAATAGTGAACGTAGAAAAATCTAAATTAACTAGTTCAGAGGTTTATAGTTGAACGTGAAACAATCATTTTAAGTGGCTGCCATTGCCCAAACTTTGTATGAAATATTAATATCAATATAGAAATACCCTATTTATTCGTAGTACTTATAGAAAGTTTACCATTAAGTTGCTTACTTTTCCCCGCTGCCGTAAAACTTATTTTAAAAATTAGTACGTCTTTTACAGGAAACATGCTAGTAGTATGTCTTTGCCCACTTGCAATGGCACTCCCTAGTAAGTACTATATTCAATTTCTATAAAACATAAGCTTGGATAACTTTTGATCATTAAATTACTCGGGATTAATTGCCGTGATCAAAATACCGTGATTATGTTACTATTTCTTGTTTGAGCAAATTGAATTAGGTTTCATGTCGGCGAAAACACGGATATTATGGGCTTTATCTGGTTATAGCGAGTGTTATTCTCTTGTAAAAACATCAGAGTACTCTACTTCCAAGGTTTGAAGATGTATGGTCATATGAGGATCAAGTATCCAGAGGCAACTTTTAAACGTTTTTGCGCGAAATCTTTTTTTTTGAATATTTGAAGTCTTTTTGTGAAAGATTATTTCCAGATTTGTCCCATGATGCTGAAATGTCTATTACGGATGTGCGTTTTGGAATTTCTTGACACGAAATGTTGTTGTTAATATACGCTTACTTTACTTTAAAATACCGAATAGAGAAGAGTTGATGACTTTCAAAAATCCCAGGCACCTGTTATCTTATAAATATTTTATATGTTAATAGTTAAACAGGTGGAATTGCAGTGAGCTGTGTCTCATTTCCGTTGCAGTAGAATTCAAAGAAAAAGAGATCACGGTAACATAATCCTACTTTTAGTTCATTGCAGACATAGTATATATCCATTTCTTTTAGTTCATACCAGTATGGGGACGGTTTTCTTACAGAATAGGCCGAACTCTCTGAACCTTTGCTGTTCACGTAGAAAAAAAGTTTTTTTTTGGAAATTTCAGATAGATCAAACAGTCATCTAACTTTTTGTTTTAATGTTCTGCGGAGCTTTTTAATGTTTTTATTCCTTTATGGAAATGATATTCAAGCGAATTCTGCGCTTCCAATAATTATAATACTCGGTCATTAGAGATTCTGTTATGCATATTTTCCTGCAGCATCATAGGTCTAGAGACTAAACACAAAGATACCGTTTGAACTTCTCTGTTGTATGACCATTTATTAGGGCTTGTCTGTTTGATGGTTAAGTCTGAAAAGATTTGTTTTTAAAGATTTTCTCTTTATTCTGTCATAGAATGTTTCGTTGTCGGTTTTTGACTCACTGCCTAAAAATACTATTTACCTCCGCACGTTGTTGGTTCTGCAATATTTTCTGGCATGGCGGTCGTAGTGTGTTGGCTACGAGAGAATCGTATTTCAAAAAGGAGGAACAACTTGTTAGGCTAACAACACCGACTAATCGAACATCGTGACTCCATTCCTAATATCTTTATTTAAAGCCTTACTGAAACTTTATATGAAAGCAGTGGCAACGTCCGGTTAAATCGTTTTCTTTTATAAGTGCCACCCTCACAGTTTAAATTTAGAAGAAAAGTGTCAGTGTATATAATTACTTCATTCTGGCCTGTGACTTTTGACTATTTCATCAATCAAAACAACCAGTCATTTTCATGCAACAATAACTCTCAGCGTTCGGTTTAGGAAAACGTATTGACTGCACCAGCACTTATATCTACTCGCCAATTTGAATGTTTCTTTATGAGTTGAGTGCAATAGTTTTCCTTCTGTCTCGCCCCGCCTCCTTCTGGAGACCTACAAGGGTAGAACTATGTAGGTCACAACTAACTGCCTGCATAAGGGATTTCACCATTTTGGGCCTAAATAATAAGTGTTATGTTATTTTACACCTACTTACTCAATTTTCTTAGCCTATAAATATTTTCAGAATTTGCTGGTTTTCTTATTTTCTAACTCAAAACTTTATGTTTACTCTAGAATGTTATAAATATTCCAGATGATGAATAACACTACATCTATGGTAACGAAAACGGAAGCGACAACAAATTTCGCGGTATGATATTCGTATCGGATTTTGCAGAACATCTTTTTTAGAATGTTTTTTATTATTCATCAGTTGGTTTAACAATATTATCAGGAGTAGCTCTAGTTGTAAACCTATATCTACTAAATGTGAGTTTCTTCTGACATATCTTTCATCTAGGTGTAGCTTGCGAAAAACGTCGTTCGCCAAATTCGAGTCTGATAAATCCCTCCGGGGGGGGGGGGCGAGACAGAAGGAAAACTATTGCACACAACTCATAAAGAAACATTCAAATT
>JAQGAV010004172.1:0-10838 GCA_034691345.1 Phasmarhabditis papillosa | reverse complement strand
TTGAATGGGAAGTCCGTCATCGCGGCACGTTAACTACAAACGGCGCTTGCAGTCTAGGTTTTAAAACAGACTATACTATGTTGATTCCATGATCAAGTCATTTCTTAGCTCATTGAGGTTTATATAAGCCGCTGGGCACATTTGACGGCCCACTGCCACTTTCTGACCTATTCAAACAGAAAATGGCGCGCAATTCCACTTGATGTAAAATTGATAATGTTTATTAATGAATGTAATTAAATGCATAAAAGTCAACGTTTAACGGCAGTTAAAATGAGATTTTGATGATATAAAAGCACCTCGAATGAGAGAATAAAATTGTAAAGAAATTATTAACTTATTAAA
This sequence comes from Phasmarhabditis papillosa, assembly GCA_034691345.1. NCBI lineage: Eukaryota > Metazoa > Nematoda > Chromadorea > Rhabditida > Rhabditidae > Pellioditis > Pellioditis papillosa. The sequence goes on along the minus strand of JAQGAV010004172.1, from coordinate 10,493 downwards.
AGAAAACAATAAGATTAAGATATTTTAAGGCAAAATGGGGGAAACAAGGCGATATAATAAATAACCAGTAACACACAAATTCAATTGGATAACATCAATTTTGGACAACCGGGAAATTGGATAAAATAGAAATTCATAAAACGCGCCCTACTAACAAGGTTCTGTAAACGCAGTACGGGAGAGGGATTATCCTCTAAACATCACAATTTGTATGAAATTCTGTCTTAGCACGGATGTCCTGATTAACTCTATCGAGACGGGACATTAAGGTCTCCAAAGACTGCTGATAATCATCCAAACGAACGTCCGAAGCATCCTTTGTCAATACTAAAATACTAATGTAAGTGCCGTGGAACAACGATTTGAAATAGAGCGCAAAATATCTTTTAACAATACTGGAATAGAGAATAGATAACAGTATAAAAGCTAGATAGACAGTTAGAAGGGATGGTACTTAATATAAAATAAACAAGTTAAATATTTCCTTAACAAAAACCACATTCTAAATTTAACGCAGGCTCCATATAGTTTTATCTTTTGAATAGTGAGCTGTACCTAGTGGTTAACAAAAAAGCTTCGTTATCATAGCCCAATGATTTCAATGATATTTATTATTTATCATCCGCCGAAGTATTCGTAATCTTACCCTATTATCTCATATTTTATACTTACAATTGATATCATCATTAAATCTCTGTGTGGTATAAAGTAGTTTTGCTGCTCTTTGTCTCAGTTGCTCCGCCCTCTTTTGGCTACCGTCGTTGCCTTCAGTTCGCTCATCCAACAATGCCCGAGCCACTTCAATATCAGCCTAAAATATAAATGGAACCAATGACACAGAGAAAGGAAAAGATACAGTAACCAGTTACACGGCGTCGCTTATTTTGAACGACTGTACTGGAAATCGGCAAGATAAAGCACCTTTTATTGCCGAGAATCAGGCCAACTATATTCAAAGTAAAAAGGGCTATTAAAATAGTGAGGGCCTAGAGGGCCGTCCTTTTCCCAGCCCAGGCTACAGTAACCCGTTACTTTTCCTGAAGTACCATAATAGACAATGATAACACATGCCTAATTCTTGGCTACAGTAACCCTATTTTCCCTTTGAGACTCACATTCATCTGTTTGTTTCCTTGTTCCGCTGTGGCTGCGGACTGCAATGCACTGTCTACCAATTGAAAAGCGCTCTTAGAGTCATCGGCTATCTGCAGGTATTGTACCTGAAAGTGATTACGGTAATTAGGATTCTGTTAAGGTAGATAGAGTACCTGTACTTTCTTCATATCGTTTTCTAACTTGTGAAGGGTTTCGTTAGCTGACTTAGCTGCATCTTCGGTAGCTACCGTCTCATTCTTTGCTCCGTCCAAGTCCTCTCTAAAATAATTATAATATTTAATAATAATAAAGATAATATTAGTTTGTCATATTTGTGCAACTTGGCCTGTTTCCATCTATGCCTACGTTTCATTTATCTATAATATCAAATAGTTGGGATAAATGTTTTATATGTTAAAGCAGAGTGTTATTTAAAAATATATTTTAATATTTAACACCGCTGTCTTACCTGGCCGTTTTCATTGCTTCCTGTGCATTAATTATTGCGTCGCTAGCTACGGCTTGAGCTTCCGAAGCTATTGTAAGAGCTTCTCTTACAGTATCCGTAGTGTTCTAAAATAAATAAGATGAAATATTAAGTAATTTATTAATATAGGTCTAATCATAGTGTAATTACACATATAAACACAATAATGTATTGTCAATATCTAGCATAAAGACAGTCAACTTCCTACACAAGGTTCCCATCATGGAACATCCCGGAAGTCAGTTAAGGTTAGATAAATCCTCTGCATTACTTTTCTAATCCGTTTTAAGCTTACAACTCCGGGTTTAAGCTTCTATCCCGCTACCTTTCTTACCTTAATAGCAGCAGCTCTATCGCTAGCAGCTAAAGCCTTTCTTTCTAAATTGCTAGCAATTGTCTTATTTCCTCTTGTTTCCGCCAGAATATCGCCGATATTGTTTATTTTAGCCAAAGAATCGCGAATCTGCAACAATAATTGATGTTTTTACATATTATCTACAGTATACCTTCGTTGTCAGATCGGAAATCTGTTCGGGAGTCAGACTTATCTTCATTTCAAGGACTTCTTCAGTTAGAGTGCGAATCTGCTCGGGAGAACTTCTGGAAATACAGAAATATATTACTATATATCGTAGCTATCATTTATATAGTTTATAGGAAAGCGTGCTTGGCCCCGCCCACCAGTTTTCACACCGCATTCCTTGATTAGCTAGAGTTTTCTAAGTTATTGTTTACCTTGGTGCTTTAAGGAATTCATTCATGCTTTCCACAATATTTTCTAATTCTGTTCTTGTTGAATTTGCAGTAGAAGCAGCTAATTTAGCTTCTTCTAAGGCTTTAAGAGCTTCTTTTTTAGCAGATTCAGTAGAATGTGAAATATCACGAACAATTGTCAGAACCTAGAAGATAAATGAATAATTAGAATAAAGAGATGAATAGTCAAGTGGTTAGTAGCTTTGTATGATATGCGGAAGGTCCAGGGTTCGAACCCTGCCCCAACCTTTTGTTAAAATAAATATAGGACGGCTCACAGAAGTATTTCGGTACTTATAAACTTTAAGGCTCGAAAAGAAGTTTGGGGCTTGATCAAGCTGAATGGAAAAATAAAGATATTTGTAAACTTATTTAAATAATAAATAATAAATATTATTATTATTATATAACCGACCTCTTCAGCCTCTCTTTGTTTTTCATTTAACTTGGAGTCTGCCTCCATTGCGAATCCCTTAGCTCTCTCCGCATTGCTGACAGCGCCTTCGTGACAGCCTTTGCCACCACAATGACCGCAAGCCGAACCGGGTCCTAAAGAGAAAGGGTTACTGTAGGTTACTGTAGAGGGATTACGGTACCTCCACAGAGTCCGTCACATGGAGCAGAAGCACCGCCACAGACTTCACCGTTTAATTGAGGAAGAGACGTCTCCAAGGTTCGAATCTAAAGAAAAATTTTAATATTCTGTTTGAAGCAGCGCTGTCATAAATAATATACGTATTTGTGAAGATGGTTCTATTTTAATCTAACTATCTCCAGGATACAGCGCTTAGCTTATTTTACAGACGAAATCCTATTTAAAGTTTGTAAAACAAGATTATATATATATATATATATAATCTTTTTAAAGAAGATTAATTCATACCTGACTTTCGCATTCAGCTAACGCAGCTTCATTCTCCTGATATTGTTTCTCGAAATCTTCTTGGTTTCCATCTAATAATTCTTCAGCAGCTCGTCCTTCTGATTCTGCAGCTGCGAGCTTACCAATGGCTCCATCTATACGTCTCTGTGCACTTAGCGACTTCTCCGCAGATTCCTGAGTGATGTTACGGGCTCCCTAGAAGAAGATCTTAGCTACAGTAACCCGAATAGGTGAACTAACCTGCGCATCTGCTTCCTTGATCTTATTGGCGTTTTCATTAAGTTCATCTGCTTTTTCTGTTAACTTTCTTGCTTCTTCTTGTAGATTCTTGAGATCTTCTTGAGCAAAGTCCACATCCTGGATACCCTTTGAAACTCTTGATTCTATTGTTTCTAACTTTGTCCTAGCAGATGCCACCTTAAATAAGAAGGGATAAGTTTTCTATAAGAAACAGCACGGATGGGCTCTAGGAACCGGTTTTTAGGAGAGCTATCTTGAACTGTTTTTGTAAAATTAATAATTAAAACAATAGTTTTTAACTAGATGAATTATAAAAAATCTTATGAGAAGACAATTATTCCACCGACTGCAAAAAAATCTAAATAAAAATGATCCTAGAGGCTTTAATTATAGAATTTCCGTTTGAGGACGGGTCAGAACGGTCACATTTAACCGAAAGTTGGCTTTAGCCTACATGGTTTTAAAAAAACTTCTCAACGGGCCGAGCCGAGCTTCAAATTGAGAGATATGGTTTTAAACTCTCCTGAACTGGATGTCACAACTTTTGTCAAGCTATACCAGCCTATTAACATGATCCATGGCCACTTATTAAGCTCCGCCCCCTCTATAAATAGTGTCTAACCTCCTTTGACCCCGCCCCCTGTATAAGGAGCAGAGCTGGTTATCCGCCCGGCCCGGCCTGACCTCAAAAATTTCAGGCCGGGCCGGTAACCAGCTCTGATAAATAGTGTCTAACCTCCTTTGGCCCCGCCCCTTCTATAAATAGTGTCTAACCTCCTTTGGCCCCGCCCCTTCTATAAATAGTGTCTAACCTCTTTTTTAAGTCTATTAACTTCTTCTTCTAATTGTTCTATTTGTTCTTTACTTATATTTGCATCAGCTAGTTTTTTCTTCGTTTCTTCAAGTTGGCCTTCCATTTTAGCAAAATCTTCATCATAAGCAGATGCTACTCCAGTATCTTCTATATTGTTTGCAGTACTGATCAAATGGGTAATCTAAAATATTAATTTATATTAATATTATATTTATAATTATTATTTTAATTCATATTATTTTAATTATTGCGAATCCTCTATATACTGACTAATAATGACTCTATTACAGTAAAACAATGCCGCCGTGAAAAAATAAACGTTGCGGAACAATAAATTCTGCAGTAATCTGCAGTTACCGTGCGTGTAATATGCCAGCGGTTGCGGTGTTAAAAATGGTGAAGTACGCAGATTATACGGCGTTAACTACTTACTTGGTCCTTTAATCCGGTAATAATAGCGTCCCACGCAGATTATACGGCGTTAACTACTTACTTGGTCCTTTAAACCGGTAATAATAGCGTCCCATTGGTGGAAACATTCTCCACACGGCTGGCAATAAGGCCAACTACCAGTGTAACCTCGAGCACATTCATTACATAGAGCACCTTTAATTAATAATAATAATAATAATATTATTATAATAATGTTATTTATAATAAACATAAAAGAGTTGTCGGCTTCTTGATATTCATAACAACCTATTCTATCTGGTTTAGGTTACGCACTACGTCTACTTCGTGCATTGTCCGAAACTCATCTAATAATATGTATTTTGTTCATTATCGATTGATATTGATTGATTATCGATTTCCCCCCCCCCCCCTTACCTCCTGATCCTGGCAAACAAGTACATGTTCCATTATTTCTATAACATTGTTGACTGGCTGATCCTGTTGGATTACATTCACATCTTGAACATCCATCTGATTTAGTCGGGTCACCCCAATAATAATCTTCACATTCATTACATCTTAGACCTAAATGACTAATGTAGGGGGCGTGGCTAGGGGCGGAGCTTACCTCCTCTTCCAGGTTTGCATTTACATTGGCCGTCAAGACGGTTGCACTGAAGATCGGCTGTACCCTCGTGGTTATCGATTACTCCCATTGGATCACAGTCGCAGTTAGCGCAACCCTGTAAGCAAGGTTACTGTAGGTTATTGTAGCCGAAAAGAATCTGTGCGGGACCTAGCAGGAGTAAGACTGCTAGAAATATCGGGCTTTCTATTCAGTTTTTGGGTTTTATGCACCAATCTTACTTTTATAATACTTTATAATACTTTATAATACTCTTTAACATATAAATATGTTAATAACATACCTGTCCACTTGATAAATTATAATGATTAGGAGCACATTGATCACATTGACTACCAATAACATTAGAATAACATGGACATTGTCCGGATATTCTATCACAGCTACCAGTAGTTTTATTAGATCCCATTTGATTACAAACACATCTTTGACAGGAACGAAGTTTAGCGTCACCAAAGAATCCATCGATACAATTCTCACAGGAAATACCTTCTGTATTATGAAGACACTTTATACATTCACCCGATTTAGCATCACAACTGCCAGCTATCTGCAAATATTAAGTATTTAATTATATATTTAAATATATTTAAAAAGTCAATACTCAGTCAAACTCGCTATCAAAACGGTTTGTACCAACTATAAATAACCGAAAGCCTATATCTTATTAAAAATATGTTGTGTTCTGACCTGGAACGATCCGACAATACACAAAAATCAGGGTTCTTACCCAGAACTTGCTATTTTTATTTTAAAGGACCAATCAAGGTTTATTAAAGGTCTATTTAAAGGTCTATTTAAAGGTCTATTTAAAGGTCTATTTAAAGGTCTATTTAAAGGTCTATTTAAATGTCTATTTAAATGTCTATTTAAAGGTCTACTTACACTCATGTCGATATTTCCATTACATTCGCATCTTTCGCAAGTCCCGCCCACTTCTGCCGGATTTCCCCAATGATTAACGGAGCATTCTGCGCATCTTTCTCCAGTGTAGCCAGCACTGAAAAAGGGGCGTGGTTAACTAAGAACTGGAGGGGGGCGGAGTCTGTTAAAGGACTGTGGTAGTCCTATAAAGGACTGTGGTAGTCCTATAAAGGACTGTGGTAGTCCTATAAAGGACTGTAATAGTCCTATAAAGGACTGTGGTAGTCCTTTAAAGGACTGTTTGTCTGACTTACTTGCAATTACACACAACATCCTGTGTATTATTAAACGGTCTTAGATAGCAAGTATCTGCATGCTGGTAACCACTAGCTGGACCACCAGGACAAGGGCAAGGCTTACATGGAAGGCCGACGCCAAGTCTATAAGAATAAGGAATTATTATTATTAATATAGTATAACTAATATATAATGTATTTAAATAAGTTGAGAAAGACATAGTCATTCTAGCTGTACACTTTATAATATGAAAGTAATTGAGATGTTATATAAACTGAATAAAAAGCTAGCTTTCAAGCGCAGTGTCTAGAAAAGTAGCGGTGTTATAAAACAGCCTTTACTTTAAAATAAATTAAGTTTTATATAACACCGCCTATCTAGAAGAAACTGCTCTGTAAAACTAGTTCATATTATACAAAGAAGATGCTAGTAACCTTACGCATTACTAGCTTTCTATATAAAATGATCTGCTATATATTTATAATTATCGTTATTTATTCAATTAATAATATAATAAATATATAAATACTTCTATTATCTACCTCGGATCTCCATAGTATCCATCTTGACATCTATCACAATAATGTCCTGCAGTAAGATCTCTACATTCAATACAAGCTCCTGTTTGTTGATCACATATATTTGCATGATCATTACATTGACAGACACGACAGTCTGGGAAGGACCAGAAACCCGGTTGACACTGATTACATTGACGACCATAGATACCCTAGAATACAATGGTAGAGGTATAGTTTATTTATAATATGGATATAGTCTTATTTAAAGGTCTATATAGATATTCTACTTGGTCCTATTAAGACCCGATAACCTCGTCTGAGGCTAGCTCTTTGTATTTGCACCCTGTGTTTAATCGTAATTGGCTGCGTACCTTTTCTCTACATAGACATTGTCCTGACTGCTTATCACATCTATTATGTAGTGAACCAACAGAATCACAACCACAAACAGAACATCCAGAAGGACCAAATCCATAAGTACCAACAGCACATTGATCACATCTATAATAATAAATATAATTGTTATATTGTAGTATTAAGTTATAATTTTGATGGATTACCCAAGATAAAAGTTGTCAAAAAAGCTTTTTCATAATAACAACTGGTGCCGAAAGAAAATCAGAGTTTTTAATAAATGAATATAATCTTTCCAACTAAAACCACTTTATGCATATTACCAATTGTAAGTCGGTTCTAACTGATCAGGTATAGTCGTCGGCCAAGGCTTATGCAAGGGTATACGGTACAAACTGCAAATTTTACTGGAGCGCGACCGAGGAATGGCACTCGAAAACGCGGACTAGTCAAACATGCAATGTACAACACCAACTCTAGAATATTTTTCCGAAACGATTAATTTATATTCCTGAATATAACTATTTGGCGCGTTTTAAAATGAGCACTCAGTCCTTTAACTTGCATGAAGTTTGTCCGCCAACTATAGAGTTTCTTTATTAATTAGACAGAGTAATGGCTTATATGCCTGGAGGTGTTCCTTTCTAGCCAATTATTTATTTAATCGGACAATTATTTAAATATTAATAAATATAATATAAACTAACTTTCTACCAATAACATTAGGTTTACATTCGCATTGTCCTCCTTTAATACTACAAATTCCACTAACAGAACCAGTTGCATCACAAGAGCAGTCTATTGTTTTATTAAGAATTGCTGCTGCTACAGGACAAATATAACGTTGACAGGTCTAAATATAATTATATTATTATTATATTATTATTAAAAGTTAAAATATAAATTATATTCTTTAGAACGAAGATTATGAATTTCGCATAAGCTTTATTTATTGGAACACTTACAATCGGTATCCTGGAGAGAGGCGATGGTAGATTAAAATAAATAAACGTAGGATTAAAAGGCATTTTTATATAAAACCGCTGCTCCTCCAGGATACCGCGCTCTTGCTACAGACTATACTTCCTAATGACATGTGAATTGAACTTGTGACTTTTTAATATTTCGAGATTTTTTAAAATTGTACCTCCCCTAAAAAAGAAACGCAGCTTAGAGCATGAATCCTATTGTTGCTTCCTTTTTTAGGAGACCCCCCCCCCATATTGAATGGCTATTCCTTTTTACCTCGCTAATTCTATCTTTCGGTGTTAAAGATAGAGCAAGATTCCTGCATTGATATCTATCATATTCTGTTTTATGCTGCTGTCCGCGAGATGTTTTAAATATATCCATCTGATCTGTGGGCGGAGCCAATACAAGTGAATCCACAAGTAACCAAGAAGATCTACAAATAAAGGTTAAAGGACTATTTAAAGGACTGGCTCATCATCTTTAGTAGACCATAAAAGTCCTTTACTTCAAAGGAAACATCATAAGAAAGCAAAAGAAGTTAGCAGCTCTTATGAGGATGTAAATGACTTTGTTGTTTAAAGGACTACTGGAATAGTTTAACATCTATGTTAAAGGTCTATTTACAGTTCACAGTAACCCAACAATAACCCTACAGTACCTGTCTGGCACACCGGTTCTTTTTTCTCCAAACTGTACGCGAATCTCATACTTAACATCAGCCTCAAGACATACGGAGGGGCGAACTTCGATATAACGACCACCTTAAACAAAATTTATTAATAAATATATTATTATTATTACTATTGCTTCAGTTTCACAGTTTCCGTCCTGCGTTTACGCCCGCTTACGACTAAGCCCCGCCCACTAACCTGGATGCAGTCTTGCAATAAGGAAATCATTGCTGGGATCCATGTTGGCACAAGGACCTTCTGAACTTGGATCATCTGGTCTAATTACAGTAATCTGCACATTTTCCCATCCAATTTGGTCCTAAAGCCAAGGTTACGGGTTACTGTAGCTGTTATTTTAGCTGTGCTTACTCTTTCTATTCCTAGATCATATCTAAGAATAATATTGTATAGTTGACTGATTTGTAGATTATCAATAGTAAATTGTATAGAACTTCTTTCGTTAATTCTAGCAAAACCCTCGCCGGTCCAGGTTTTATCATAGCTAATGGAAGGATTCTCACGAAGCTCAACATCGCCCTGTAAGAAAATTATTAGTTTTTTATGAAGTTTGAAGGAGAATTATGGGATATTTCGGTAGAGAACTCCGAAATTATGGAACTGCGGATATCTTTGAGTACCGATTTCTTGTGAATTTATGAAATTCTCTTAATATACTCCAAATACTACAAAATCCGATGAGAAAGGGTTATGTTTTCAATCCTGCGTTTAACTGTCTTGTAGATACTTAGAGTGGCTGTAACCTCGGCTCCGCCCCCTTGCTTACATAGGTAATATTTGCATTCTCGGCTTCATATGTATAATGATCAATTGCAGCACAATAGAATGAAGAATCAGCAGTGTCACATCTGAAAGAAATATAATTAATAATATATTATTATTTATTTAAATATAAATATATTTAAAGATTAAAAATGTATTATACTTTGTATGATGAGCTATGATTTCATATCCTGCCTATCTCTTCATACAAATTATATAGTAACGACCTAAAGTAATACGAAAGTGTTACTGTATGATTATATATTCCTTACAAAATAGATTTATTAATATTTAAATAGTTAGCCCCGCCCACCTTCTTCCACTGAATCCTTCTCTACATAGACATTGTCCTGTTTGTAGATCACATTGATTGTTAATAGAACCTCCAATATCACAATCACAAGCCTTACAACCATCAGCATCTTCAGAAAGACCGTAGTGTTCAGGCTAAATAAAAATATATTATTTATTATTATTATTATTATTATTATATTATTATTTACAGTACCCCATTCCCTTTAGGACTTATTAGACATTGGTCACAGTCTTATCTACAGTACCCCTTTCCCTATAGGACTTACCAGACATTGGTCGCAGTCTTATCTACAGTACCCCTTTCCCTTTAGGACTTACCAGACATTGGTCGCAGTCTTATCTACAGTACCCCTTTCCCTATAGGACTTACCAGACATTGGTCGCAGTCTTATCTACAGTACCCCTTTC
>JAQGAV010004171.1:0-10839 GCA_034691345.1 Phasmarhabditis papillosa | reverse complement strand
TTTTTCTTAACTTTTCAAGCTGATTAATTTAAAATAATAAAATTTGAAATCAATTTTTGAGTGTACCGTGCCTTTAAAAGCTCATATTAACCTTTGCATATATGTGGCTCTTTTCAAAGTGCCTGCTTCGCGCCGACTATCAATGCGCGATGTTGCAAAATTCTGTTTCTGAAATACCCAATGCCCAATTTTTAAAGGGAAAAATATTGCAACACCGCGTATAGCAGGGCCGGCGCTATGCTGCCTAGTTTTTGAGACTTTATATTATATCTCATTTTCAGCCGCACGACCAACACGCGGCGTCCTTGTCGAATCAGCTACAGGTTTGCGGAGCCATGGTTAACAGTACTAGACAAAGCGGTGAACTGAAAATATTATTCTTATCTTTTGAAAATGTTTAGTAGTTTTTAAAAATCGGGAATGTTCATTATATCAATTAGACAGAACAAGAAATGCTGATCGGCATATTAATTTCATATAATTCAACGTATCAAGTAATTTACATTTTTCCAGTATGAAAAAGAAGTTCAGTAATGGCTTCATTTTGATACGCACATTCATGAGAATGCTAAGCGACAACTTTTTTAAAATTTAGCTAAAGTTCATTTAAAGGTACGGGACACTCACGAATATGCATATATTTTTACTTATTATACCAGTCTGAACTGACGCTTCGGCGCGGTTTCTCCTTGAAACATAGTTTCTCAAAATACGCAAAGATCATCAGCTAAGAAAACGAAAAAGGGGACTACCAGAGATCTGAACTAGCAAAAACAGAACTTTTGCGCAAACCAGAACTGACTAAAACGGAAATGACAAATTTGGAACTGACAAAAACAGAACTATGTGGCAAAAATGCTCTAATGATGATACATTTTTGCAGTTATAACTACCACGTGACTGTGATAAAATGAATACAATATCTAACCGGATTAAGTAATGGCACATTATAATGATATTATTAAAATAACGCAAAAGAGAGCCTTTCTAAAAGCGGTATTCCTCTTTCTAACATGAAACAAGTCTATGTTTTCCATCAATATTGCTGCAGCTATGTATGAATATCCAAATTTGTTATAGCAGCAATATACTGAAATTTCTGTAATTTGTCGAATGTCAGTCGAATTTTTAACATCAATCCTAAAATTCGGTATTTAACTACAGTAAACCTTTCTTTTCCCTTCACCTACAGTAAACTACAGTAAGGACCCAACGGACCTTAACTAAAAACTCATTTCCCTTCAGGTCCCAATTGATATTGACTACAGTACCTCTTTCCATGAGAACCTAATAAACTTTAACTATAGTATTATTTTTGCTTCAGGACCAACTGATCTTAATTGCAGTACCAGTTTCCCTTCATGACACATTGATCTTAACTACAGTACCCCTTTGCCTTCAGAACCCAATTAGCCTTAATTACAAAACCCATTTCCCTTTTTGATCCAACAGGTCTTAACTACAGTACTCCTTTCGCTTGAGGACCAAAGTGACCCTAACTACAGAGCCCCTTTCCCTTCAGCACCAGCTGATGATAAATACAGTACCCCTTTCCATTCAGGAACCAATAAACCTTCTACAGTACTCCTTTCGCTGCAGGACTCAAATATTTTTTATTTCCAAGGCTTTTACGTATGGAACAGCGAATAAGATCGACTGGAGATTATAACACGATATCCAAGAAACTCGCGGTCAACCGGTATCCACGAAAGCTCGGTCGGTAAAACGTTGGCGCAAATATGGTGTAAAGACGCAATTTACATAATTTCAAATGACACAAATTCAGATTTTTTTCTTTTTTTTGTTAATTTGAATGCCTATTGAAAGAAATTAGGTTTTTTTACTTAGAGTAAAGCATGAACAACTCTAAAAAGGCGGAACGAATAAATTTCAATCAACAACATGTGAGAAGACGACTGAATACAGGCAAATATGAAGGTATGGGTATGTATATTTTAAGTAGTTTGTCTATTTTTTGTTTTATTCTCCAGCCACATCCATAAACTGTCTCCAGCCAATTCCCTAACTCCTGAAAGCGTTGAAAACTTTGTTGAGAAGACCGGGGATTGGCAAGAATTGCATGAAGGCATAGCCAAGTTTTAATCGTAATTTACTTACAATTTTAGATAACGAAAATTCGAAAAATTTAGGACAAGTCTACAAAGGACAAGATGACTCCCTAACAGTCCCATGGCAAGGTAAGATATCTCATACAACATTTGTACAACGCTACACTACACATAAGGCCACCTATCTAGGACCTCTCAAAGGCGCATCAAAAAATGGATGCACTATTTAGGTATATTTCTATCTACTTTTATATGGCAACAACATGTTAAGGACAAAGTGGCCAATAAATTTCTATCAGCCCCTATACAGTAGAGTCAGTTGTGTTGCTTCAACGAACATGGAGAACCACGTTTAGAATGGAAATTAGAGCCGCCGTGACTACAATGATCGGGAGCGCAGAGACGACAGAAGACGTGACGATAAAAGCGAAGAGATGGTCATAGTAGAATAAATGATCCAGACAGAAATGCACGACGGGAATGGTACTTTGTTTCCTCTTTGTGCAAATATATAATTTTTAAGGAGGAATGACGACAGAAACGGAAGAAATCGCAATCAAGACAAATCCAAGCACCCTAGTCCGTCAAAGCCTTTTGCAGTTGCCGTGCAACCAAATCACAGTTTAGATTACTTATAAAAAAGTCGTAGGTCACAGGTAGCTTGACTGTAAGCTGGATGGGGAAACCAACCGTCGCAAATTATACTTTTGCCTAATTCCCAGACTTATAAACTTGAAATTAGTCCGCAAATTCCAGACTCAAAAGCAAATTCTAACAACAAATCTGAATATTAGATGAACTGTATGCATGTTTTATTATTCGTTTATTGTCTGTTAATTGGCTTGACCCGCATATGCGCCTAGGTTGTTGATTGACGTTATTTCAGTGTTGGCGTAAATTAGCATGAAATCGACGACTATTGACCTATTCAGTCAGTCAGCACAGTGACCGATTGTAAGACGATTAATCTACTATAACAGATGGTTAGCTGCCCAAGAAAATGAATATTCAAGCATTTTAGAATTGGAGCGCGAGGAAGGATATGGTTATTGCAAATGCTGACCCAATCGCAAATGAGCCTTGCACTGTGAAGCCTAATGAACAAGTAAAGAATAACTGAGCGGTTTATGAATATAGTCTGATTCGAGAGTAATAATGGAGTGTTAAAAAAAGAATCTCATTGAAAATTGCTCTGAAAGTATTCGAAAACCAAAAATATACGCATAATTTCCTTAAAATACGCAAGTAACACTCCATTATTCATCTTGAATCAGACTATATCAATGCTAAAGATAGCCTTGCCGCAGGCTATAGACTTATTTGAATGAAATTTCAAGTTTCAAAAACTTCATTTCGCGCCAAAATTTGCAAATCTCATATTGCTGAGTAAACAAATAGTCAAGTAGAGAGTTGAAGAAGGATACAAAAGATTTTTCAGGGACAAAAATTGATATTTCATTTAAAATACTTGCTTATATGAATATTTTTCATAAATTATAAGATAAACAGTTTGGACATGGTCTCGGCGATAAGTGGGCCGGGCAGGTGCAACATTTTTTTCACCACAACAACCGGTTCGTTTTGGGGATTTGAAATTTCCATAAACTAACCCCCGGTAACGTTTTCTGGTCGTGAAGAGCACTGACACATTTGTAAGCTGATTCCCGATGACAGTAAGTGAGAAATGCACATCCTTTATGAAGACCTAAATGTGCTGGATCTTGAGGGGAAAAGTTTTCTAAGGACTGGGTTACTGTAACGTTTTAAAGGACTCGGTTACTTAATTTTTTAAGAGACTGGGTCACTGTAACGTTTTAAAGGACTGGGTTACTGTAATGTTTTAAAGGACTGGGTTACTGTAACTTTACTTCATTCTGTGTTATCCAAATATATTGTACCTGCTTTACCTAACAGTGTGTTTGATAATTGAATTAGCGAGAGTTTTCAGTTCAATTTGGGTTTGAAAGAAAGATGGAGCAAACATATTTCTTAAAACAAAGTAAACTTCTATAGTCAGATGCAAAAGTAATAAGGCCGTGTATGCTGCGTATTCCGTCATTTTTAACACTGCGCCTGCTGGCATTCTACGCGCGCAGTATCAGCAGATTGCAAACTTGCTTTCGTTCTGCCTTACTCAGACAAAATAATGCAACACTACTGCTTATTAACACGGCCTTATTACGTTTAAATCCGACTATAACAATAATATTTTTATGAATTCTTACCCGTATATTTATCTTTTAAAATTGTGAACTCGTAAATCTTGCCGTACTGCTCGAACAAGTGCCTCAAATCCTTCTCTTCCAGATTTCGAGGGATCTAAATATTCCAAATTCGTAAAATTCTGATTCAAACTTTTCAGCACTTTTCTTGTGCCGCATAGTTTTTGTATTCTTCTATATTTTTACGTTGCCACGCCAATTTTAACACCGCCTCTACCGTTCACACCCCCACACAGCTTAGTATTTACCGATACAGTAACCCGGGAAAGTTTTCGTCCAAGTACACAACATTTAAAGGGCTAGAAGTGTATTTTAGGTAATGATATTGACATTTATTTGAAAATATTATCTTTATTAGTAGTCGGTACGGAAAATATTCAACTAATCCCGGTTTTGAATGTTATTTGAGCTAAAAATACCACTTCTACATTCAATACGATTTAGTTGCCTTGATTTTGAAGCGTCGCAAGACCTAGTTTCTGACGCAGTAATGTTGAGGAGCGATGTTGAAAAAAGAATGGATAAACGTTCGTATAGTTAGTGCCGAGAATAACAATGATTGTCACTTGCGTATTTATAGGCTTTTTAACACCGCGCTTGCAGGCAAATTGTACCCGCGTACTTGCAAAGTACAATATTGAGCGGAGAGTAGCCGCCAGATGCTGGCACGGTGCTCGCAAAAGGACCTCAGACGAGCGTTGAATTATTTACACTCCATCATTACTCTTGGCGCTGACTATATGAGTCTTTCCTTCAAAAGCACATTCAGTTGGCTAAAACAGCTGGCTCTCATAATCCTGCTCTAGATACCTAGCTCGTGGAATGCACTATTCTTATGAATATCCGATTGCGGGTGATATTCCCATTCCAACAGCAAAGCTTCTCTCCAGTTAGGCCTAATCGATACTTTTCCAGCCACCCGCAAATAGATGGCGGGCGTCTACGCAGCCAAAAGGGGCTGCTTAACAGCCAAAGTAGGAATACTGAGGGGTTTCGGAATAGTATACTTTATAGGTAGCCTAGAGGGCAAGGTTTCCAGCGCGGTATTATGAGGAGCGGTGTTACAAAATATAAGTACTTCGAGGAAAAGGATCCCGGTCAACTTGAGTTTCCATTAATTTTATTGAAAGCCGCGAGAATCGCAGCTTCAGATTCTATCTATCTGTCATATGATCTACTTAAAAACCCAGGCTACTAGCACAGTATTCTAGCAGCGGCGGTGTTACGAACTTTCTTGAAGCTTCTCATGTAATGTTTGCCGTTTCTCCGCCAAAATTATATAAAGCCTGCTGCACACTAATTACGGATTGAATTAGAGCGCGAGTTTTCAAGTGTTCTTTAGCATTGGAGCGCAAAACTTGAGAAATCCTTGAGCTCAGATGTTTCTCGGTTGAAATAAAAGGGACTGGGTCTTCAACGTAGTAATACGAATCTGTTTAGGGCTGGGAGCTTTAAAGGCTTTTCCTAATAGTGTGGAATCAAGTATGTATTGTGGCCCATGAAAACTACTCATCCAACTTACTGACACACCCCGCTATATTTTATTATTTTTAATAATTTCAGGTTTTTAAATACTTTAGCTGTCTTCACCCCCTCGTCTATTTTAGCATTACAGATGACAAACGACTGTCCCGGTTAAACAACGGACAAAAACGCATGCGCCAAAACTAACAGAAAAGTTGCGGAAATCATAATCAAAAATGAATGAAAACCTCCAAAACCACTTCTAGGTACTTCGTACTACCGGGCACCACATTAAGCACTTCACTTTGTATTCGTCCGGACCGAAACAGCATGCCGCTGATGAGTTAATCGTAGCGGTTGCACAAAATACGGCATGCTGCCACGGCCAGCTCAGAATAAAACTTAGGAAAGAAGTATAGTCCGTTAGCAGTTGTAGGTATCAGCGCGGTGTAACAAATCAAGTGTAAATTGAATTTTAGAACACCGCGCTCATAACTCAAATCCTGAACAGACTATTTTAAAATACAACTTTTTGATAGTAAAAGGAAAGTGGCTCACCTGACCGACAAACAGCTTCACGGCATCCGGATCCTTAACGGGAAATCCGTTAGAATCCGTTGAGGAGGTGGAACTGGCACGCATATCGTAAACCATTCCAAACAACAACAGTTAGATGTGCAGGTTACTGTATCAGCTTCTTGCTAGGACCAATGTCAATCAATAATAATGTTCACAGAATCACACTGTACGACGTTTACAAACACATGTAGAGTGAGAACGAAAACAGCGAGGGACAGTTGGAAAATATGTTAGTTGTTGTGGAGTTGCAAAAAATCGCCGCCGGCCACCGTGGTAGAAATTCAAGTTCAACCTTTGGCTTGGCTGCTGCGTTCGCAATCACGTACTCTGTATAGGTGGTGGCGGAAGCAGTGATGGATATTGCTACCAGAGTCTAATGATATTAGTATATTTCTTATTAAAGCATGGAAGCGGGGGGCGGGGCGGGGCCCGGCGGAGACGGCTTGGAGCTCATGGAGGACTCCGCCCACTTTAAATGGGGATTGGTGGAGTGGTGGTTGACATCTGGCGAGAGAGCGTGTAAGCTGAAAGAGACGCAGAGCAAAGAGCAGATGGCTGGAATAATGCCAACTAAAGGACTGGAGAGATGTCTGTCTATATCTCCCATATAGCCAGCCCGTCAAGATTTCTGACGGATTGCCCGGCCCGTCCCTGGGGAACCCCAAACAGCACCCGCGGATGTGAAAAGCCGAGAATTCAACAGATAGCGAAAGCTAACAATCAAATCTGGAAAGAATGAAACTAACCATAGCGATTATAAGTATTTGGTATGTTGCCGAGTGGGATCTAGACAGTTGAAGGTTGAATCTGGTTCGAACTTTGTTAAACCCGCGCGCCGAGATGTGCCGAAGAATTCTAAAAATCCTGGCTACCATGGTTGTATCAAGAAATATAATTTTTGTCAGCAACTGGCCCAAGGCGCTGAGGCAGAATGGTGCGATTACGCACCACCGCGACCCGCTTGTTTTCAGAGCTGTTAAACCGGCCGGCCCGACATAGTCCGGGCAGTCACGGCCCGACATAGTCCGACATAGTCTCCTACTTTTTTGCACCGGCCCGTCTCGGCCCTTTTTTCTGTTACAGAATAATGGTGCCTGGCCAGTTTGTCAGGCTAGATTACCCACTTTTAGTTTTGACTAAACTAGTTTGCAGTTCTCAAACCAGATATTACTCGTTCATTTCATATATCCATGGGCAAAGTACCAATTTCAGTATTCCTCTTCACCCCAATTCTTCTTGAATTCATAGCAACCCCAAACTCCTAAGGAACCGGACCAGGATTGTCTGGACTCCCTTTAGCTCGGAAGTGAGATTATCCCGGGCCTTAGTGTGCCAGTGCCGAGAATTGGTCGGACAGGACCCATTTCAGATAGCGTTTATTCCGACTGTAGATCCTCATGGTCTTTTATGGCTACTCAGTATCGTTTACCAAATTGTCCCTCTATTTTGGCTTGTTTACTGGCCGTAGACTGGCGGTTTGAGACTTCGCTTCCGAGTCCTGAGGGAACTTTTTCCGTTGTCGACATACGCACACATATCTATATAGAAAAACAATGAGTTTTTAAAACAAAAGTGGTTTCAGGGCATATTTTTCAAAAAAGCGGAGTCTCTGAAAGCTAGTGAAGGTTCTTGGATCTAGTAGTACGGATGTTTTATGGGAAATTTATTAATAGAACCAGACAACCCAGTTCAATTATAGGATGAAAGATATGGCACATATATCCTGGTTCAAACTGAATTTTGAGCTTTATGTTTTCCAAAATGGCTTGATCTAAATGAGTGACGATAAATCTTCAATCCTGAAATGTCTTTAACCTATTTGAATCCTCCTGGCGTGGTAAAGTAAGCAAAGTTTAGAAGATAAGGCAAGGCCAGGCTAGTTTGGCAACCGCAGAGGTGGTTACAGAGGTGGTTATCCGGCCTAAGCCTTATAACCGGGTTGTGGCAACCCTGTTATAAAGTATCCACTAGTGGATGTGTTTATACTTGCGCTCTACTGACACTATTTTGCTCCAACAACATTTCTACATTTCTACAGATCTGTATTACTGTACAGACTACGTTAAAAATACAATCCTTTGATGGTAAACGATACAGCTGACTTCGTAACGGGCCCTACCGAGTCGGGCAGCTGTTCAATCTTGTATGATTTTCAATATACTATTTGAAACTTGTGGTTTGGTCTAGCCTGCATTTATCCTATCAAAAACTGCCAAATTCTCCGATTTGGGTTATTTAATGCTTTCCGGGAATCTATCACCTACTATAGTCCTATTCGAGAGTAATAATAAAGTGTTAAAAAAAGAATTTTCTTGAAAATGGTTCTGAACTTATTCAAAAAACCAAATTATACGTAAAATTTCTCTAAAATACGCAAGTAACACGGCGTTATTCCTCTTGAAGCGGACTATACCGGAATGCGGTAAATGGCAGAGGAGTTATTGTGTTCTCCTATTGTATGTAAATAAAGGACTGTCATAACCATGGCTGGGGACAGATGGTCCCGAATGGAATCTACCAGACAGATGTGCCACTTACAGTAATTACATGCAAATACAATAGATACACAAAATAGAGAGATCAATGTGTTCTGTGTGATCAGGGATTGTTAGATTTAAAGGGTTGCAAAAGTTTGTAGCAGCTTTGGTTACAATTGCTCCCGACAAAACTTTCAGCACCAGTATTCCCGTCACGGGAACGGGAACGAAAAGTATTCATCAACGTTTCCGTCCGTTCCCTTGTATTCAAAATTCTCTTACCGGGAACGATTTTTGTTCCCGTGGGTTAGTAGCGGGAATGAAAACGGTTCCCGTCGGGAATATGAGTCCCCTTTCCCGTGTGGGAACTTTGGTGAATACGGCCACAAAAGGTAAAGAAATCTGTCAATCTAAATGAAGTGATAACGATTTTGACAGTTTGGCCACAATTTGTTATTGAAAAAAGTTTTATATAGTTGGAGAAGGAACTTGTATTTTCATGGATTTCCAACTTGCCCTTGTAACTTCCAGTTGGAAATTCCAAGCCAGACTTTGCAAAGACCGGGTCGGCGGAGGACAGATTTCCATCTCTATATAAAAGTAAACCATATAAGGCGAAAATGAAGATTTTTGAATTTAATTTAATTTTTATTCTTTCGTTCGTTGTATTTTGTAGGTTTACGAGAGTACTGGAAAATTCTATTTTTGCGTGGGTTTCAACTGGGTTTTTTGCGAGGTCCGAAATTTTTTCTGACTTTGGCACGGCATGCTGCGGAGTCTGGTACAAAGACGGTATAGACGGCCGTGAGTTGCTACTCTCACAAAGCCAACTAGCAAGAAAGTCTTTGCAACGCTTTAAATTTAGAAGAGCAAGACAAGATTCAGGCCATGTGAACAGGCTGTATGATTCCAAAAACAGTAACGATAACGTGAATGCAGGGTAAATAACATTACTTTTATATTGAAACATCATTATAAAGTATTAAAATATTATAACTTATTTTCATAGTTATTCAAATTGATCAGTATTCGGCCTACTGTTGAGCTCCCGACACTGATCGAATCAATCTCGTCTATGGCCAGGAGGGCGAAACAAAAACTTTAGATAAAACTGTTATGTTATATAACTTACTTACATTTTCCATACATCAAATGTATACTCATATTATTTATTTTATTATCGAAATTGTTTTACACTAACTGGAAAACTCAAATCAACCCACAACTATGTTGAAAACATGGGACTTCCTGAGGTTTTCACATGATCTTAGTGATATGGATCCTTGTGGGAAATATGAGGTAGTTAAGGCATCAGTTCCACGAAACTCATCTTTTTTCAATGAATTCATTATCGCGTATCTTGCTTCTTGTCATTGAATTCATTCAGAATCAAATCAAATACCGTAAAGCGCCAGGTTATGATGGTGATGACATGCCATAACCTTCTGGGGAATACTATGGATATTTCTTACCAACATTCTCTTTCAATTTCCATATAAAATAGCTTCAATTATACTGAAAGACTAGCATTCAACAACGGCTTACAAGCAAGGCTCGTTTGAATACTCATACTGGTTTGAACATATTCGTAAAAGTTCACAATAACTGAATGTACCAATCTTGAAAAAAACAAACTAGGAAGGTTCACTAAATTATATGTAGTTCATTCACATTCAACGTAAGCTATCGGTCTGAAAATCTCTACAGAATAATGTGCAATCTCTAAAACCTCTTCTTGCTATATAGAAAGAAATAAACAGTGGACATCACCCTGCAACACAGTCAACAACCATCGTTCAACTGCACATAATGCAGTTGTTCATGCAATGAATATATCGTACGGTCATTCTGGCAAGTTAATTCAAAACTTCTTTCAAAATAGCTAATACATATGAAAATACGGAGTTTGTTATATACAACTAGAAAGTAGGAAAGTACTTCCAAATAAAGCCTAACCGATTGCATCAAACGTTGTGAACATATAACATTGAAAAAACATCCTTCGCCTAGTAAAGATAGTCTCTTTTT